>RJWM01011816.1:45171-58879 GCA_004363535.1 Dasyprocta punctata | reverse complement strand
TCACAGACTAAAAATCAAAGGATGAAAAACAATACTCCATGCAATAGGAACCCAGAAAAAACCAGGAGTAGCGATTCTGCTTACAGACAATGTGAACTTCAAACCAAGAATGATAAAGAGATAAAAGAGGTCACTACATACTTGTTAGAGGAAAACTTCAAGAGGAAGAGATTACAATCATAAATATATATGCACCAAATATGGGAGCACTCAACTATGTAAGACAAATCTTAATAGACATGAAAAACCAAATAAACAATAATACAGTAACAACAGGGGACCTTAACACCCCATTGTTACAGAGAGACAGATCAACCAAACAAAAATAAACAATAATACAGTGATAATGGGGGACCTTAACACCCCATTGTCACAGAGAGACAGATCAACCAAACAAAAAATCAGCAACGAAATAACAGAACTGAATCAAACTTGTGAACAAATGGACCTAGTGGATGTGTACCGAGTGTTCCACCCATCAACATCAGAATACACATTCTTCTCAGCTGCACATGGGTCATTCTCTAAAATAGACCATATACTGGTCCACAGAACACGCTTAAGTAAATGCAAAGGAACTAAAATAATTCCATGCATATTATCTGACCATAGTGCAATAAAATTGGAAATTAATGACAAAAAACACACAAGAAGCCTGTAAACACATGAAAATTAAATAATACTATTCTAAACAATCAGTGGGGCACAGAAGAAATTAAAGAAAAAATTAAACAATATCTACAATTGAATGAAAATGCAAAATACAAATTACTGGAACCTGTGGGACACAATGAAAGCAGTCCTCAGAGGGAAATTTATAGTACTAAACTCCCACATCAGAAAAATGGAAAGAACACACATAAACAACTTAACAATGCACCTCAAACTTCTAGAAAAAGAAGAGTAAGTCAAGTCCAAAGCCCAAACAAAGGAGGAAATTATAAAGATCAGAGCAGAAATTAATGCAATTGAAACTAAGAAAACAATACAAAGAATTAATGAATCAAAGAGTTGGTTCTTTGAAAGAGTAAATAAAATTGATAAACTCCTAGTCAACCTTATCAAAAAGAGGAAAGAGCCGGGTGTGGTGGTGCACGCTTTTAATCCCAGCACTCGGGAGGCTCAGGTAGGAGGACCTTTGTGGGTTCGAGACTGGCTTGGGCTTCAACGTGAGCAAGGCTGTCCTGAACTACATAGTGCGACCCTGCCTCGAAAAAAATAGGGTGGGGAGCTTGGCTCAGTGGCTTAAGCACCTGCTTGGCAGGCACGAGGTTGTGAGATCGAGCCCTGGTACCGCCAAAAAAAAAAAAAAAAAAAGTGGAAAGAAAAACTCAAATCCATGCAATAAGAAATGAAAAGGGTGAAAGAGGTTGTGAGAGCGATCCCGAGCCCTGGTACCGCAAAATAAATAAATAAATAGGAAAGACAAAACTCAAATCCATGCAATAAGAAATGAAAAAGGGCGAAATCACTACAGACCCTGTGGAAATATAGAAGGTCATCAATACCTACTTTGAAAACCTTTACTCCCATAGGTTCAGTAACACAGAAGAAATGAACAGATTCCTGGAAACCTATGAATTACCAAAGTTGAATCAAGAAGATGTAAAACTGCTGACTAGCCCAATTTCAGGTAATGAAATTGAAAATGTAATTAGAACCTTACCAACAAAGAAAAGCCCAGGTTCTGACGGATTCACTGCTGAATTCTACAAGAAATTTAGGGAAGACTTAATGCCAACAGTCCTCAAACTCTTCAATGAAAGTGAAAGGAAAGCAAGTCTCCCTAACTCATTCCTGGAAGCAAGTATTACCCTAATACCAAACCAGAGAAAGACCCAACCAAAAAATAAAATTAGAGGCCAATCTCCCTAATGAATATAGATGCAAAAATCCTCAATAAAATACTGGCAAATAGAATACAGCAAGTCATCAGGAAGATTATACACCATGATCAAATGGGATTTATCCCAGGAACGCAGGGATGGTTCAACATATGCAAATCAATAAATGTAATACATCACATCAACAGGGTTAAGGACAAGAATCACATGATCATCTCAATAGATGCAGAAAAAGTTTTCAACAAAATCCAACACTCACTCATGATAAAACCCCTACAGAAAATCGGAATTGATGGTCTCTACCTCAACCCAATAAAAGCCATATAAACCAACAACCAACATCTTACTAAAGGCAGAAAAACTGAAAACTTTAAACCTAAAACCAGGAACAAGACAAGGATGTCCATTATCACCACCCCTATTCAATATAGTTCTGGAAATAGTAGTCAGAGCAATTAGACAAGAGAAAGAAATAAAAGGAATAAGGAGAGGAAAGGAAGAAGTTAAATTATCATTATTTGCAGATGATATGATACTCTACATAGAAGATCCCCAAAAATCCATTAGAAGACTTCTAGATGTAATAACCAAATTCAGTAATGTTGCTGGATACAAGGTGAACACTCAAAAATCAATAGCATTTCTGTACACAAACAATGAACTCATTGACAGAGAAATAAGGGAAGACACACCCTTCACTATAGCATCCAAAAAACTGAAATACTTAGGAATCAATCTAACAAAAAAAGTAAAACATCTATACAGTGAAAATTACATTACTCTGAAAAAGGAAATTGAAAAGGATTTCAGAAAATGGAAAGATATTTTCTGTTCATGGATAGAAAGAACAAACATCATGAAAATGGCCATTCTCCCAAAATTGTTATACAGATTTAATGCAATCCCAATCAAAATACCACTTGCATACCTCACAGAGCTAGAGAAATCATCCTTGAAATTCATCTAGAACCAGAAGAGACCTAGAATAGCAAAAGCAATTCTGGGCAACAAAGGGAAGGCAGGAGGCATCACAATCCCTGACTTGAAACTATATTACAAAGCTACTGTGATAAAATCAGCATGGTACTGGAATCAAAACAGACCTAAAGATCAATGGAATAGATTAGAAGATACAGCCACAACTACAAACACACTCAGCTACCTCATCTTTGACAAAGGGGCCAAACACGTACATTGGAAGAAAGCTTCTTTAACAAATGGTGCTGGAAAAACTGGCTTTCCATATGCCAAAAACTAAAACTAGATCCACGTCTATCACCATGCACTAAAATAAAGTCAAAATGGATCAACGACCTGAATATTAAAACAGAGACACTAAATTTGCTGGAAGACAAAGTAGGTAAAAATCTTGATGACATAGGAGTAGGCAGAGAGTTTATGAACAAAAATCAAACTGCACAGGAAATACTTCCCAAAATCAACAACTGGGACCTCATCTTATTAAAAAGTTTTTGCATGTCAACGGAAATCTCCATCAGAGTGAAAAGAAAAACAATGAACTGGGAAAATATCTTAGCCAATTGTCCATCAGACAAAGGACTTCTATCTAAAACATATAAAGAATAATAAAAAAAAAAATCAGGCCCCTAAAATTCAAGGACCCAATCCAAAAATGGGCATCTGAGATGAATACACACTTCTCAGAGGAAGAAATACAAATGGCAAATACATATATAAAAAAATGTTCAACATCAATAGTCATTTGGGAAATGCAAATTAAAACAACACTGAGATTCCATCTCACTCCAGAAAAAATGGCCAAGATAAATAAATCAACCAATAACAAATGCTGGAGGGCCTGTGGGGAAAAAGGAACTCTTCTCCATTGTTGGTGGGAGTGTAGACTGGTGCACCCACTGTGGAGGTCAGAGTGGAGATTCCCCAAGAAGCTAGGATTAGAGATCCCATTTGACTCAGCTATCCTGCTTCTGGGCATTTTCCCAGAAGAATTGAAAACATCATACCACAGTGATATTTGTGCACCCATGTTTATGGCAACCCAATTTGTAATAGCCAAATCCTGGAAACAATCCAAGTGCCCATCAATCAAGGAATGGATAAAAAAGATGTGGTATTTTTATACAATGGAGTACTACTCAAGTATCAAGAAAGATTGCATCAAGACTTTTATAACTAAATGGACATGACTTGAGACCATATTCGTATGTGAAATAAAGCAAACTCACATGTGTAAATACTGTAGTCTCCCTAGTGTAAGAAACTGAAACAGTATATACGATCCAAAATCTACAATAAATACTGTGTAAGGATAAGAAACTGCTCAAAGAGCAAAAGTAATTGGGGAGGGGGAAAGGAGGAAAGAAAGAAGGGAAAAGGAAAAAGACATAAATTTGTATATATGTATACGTAACATAGGTAAAATGACTAAACTACTGAATGTATTAGTTATTGGAAAAAAGTCAATACTCATGATTAGATCAATTTTACATGTCTAAATCTGTTAATCTAAACAACCCCTTTGTAGATAATGATATGCAATATTGCAACCATTGTCAAATTCCTATCATCTTGTTTTATAAACCTATAATGTTACTGTTTTGGGTTTGTTGTTGTCATTTGTCTCTTTTGCTTTTCGTCTTTCTTTTCTGTCTTTTTTCTCTTAAGTAAAAAAAAAAAAATCTAATCATAATAAAATACTACAACAAAAAATGGCCATTATTTTTCTGGAAAATTACTTGATAATAAGAATCAAGAAACTTTAAGTAAGCCTATTTCTTTTTTATTTTATTTTCTTTATTGTGATTATTTTTTTTTTACTGAGTATAAACTATAATTATGTTGGGAAATACATAGATATCTTCTCTAACCATTGCAACATATTTGCCAATCTACAAGTTCTTTGAAAACAGTTGAGTTCCATATAAAACATGTGGAAAAAATTTTTAAGTGTAGATTATAATGAGAAAACAATCCAGTTTCAAAATTCTTTTATAAAATGGACTACATGCACAAAATATTTAAATAGATGCTAGTGAAAAATGACACTTAACAAAAGTTCAGTTTTGGAATCATATGATCCCACAATCACTAAAAACAAAACCAAAGAAAACAAAAAATATCTATAAAACTTAGCCTTCTATTATATAAGCAAATATATCAATGCACGCATAGATCTATCATGGTGCAAAATAACTTATGACCTACTTTGATTAAAGCCAATAATACACTCTCATGCTATTATTTAAAATAATTTATAGAATTATGTCAGCACAACATGTAGTCTTAAAAGTCAAAGTACAAATATGTAATCTAGAGATCTAGTTTACCAGTGAGTTTCTATCTTTATTTGAGGATACACTCTCTGTGTATTTTCTAGGGAAATAGATGTTAACATTTTTACATGATTTACTTGTATATGCTTGGACTACATGAGAAATGTTCAAAGGTTTTTGAAACTCAGAGTTATGACTGAGAAGTTTGCACAAGATTTAACCCAATATGCATTATCATTTTGCCATGTTTACATAAAAGATCATGTGAAAATGAAGACAACTGAAATTCTGTATTTATACTTTCCTTTTGAGTTTGTGCATGTTTTCTGAAGTTACAGGAATCACAAAGTGCCATCTAAATTATCCACCTAGGGTTTCATCTTAGTGTTAGTTTCTTCATTTTAAGATAACTGGAAAATTGAAGGATTTGCTACATTCATTACATATGTCTTTGCTCCCATGTGAATTCTTTCATATATTTCAATGCATTGAGAAAAATAAAACATTTCCCACATTATCAGCCCATTTCTTTTAGTCAAGTAATTCCCCATATTGTAAACTATGATTGAGAATAATGAAAATGGAAATCATTTGAAATAAGCATTTCAATAAAAGAATATCTCAATTTAATTTGTATTTTAAACTTTCCCTTTTGTAATCTTTTTTGTTTGTTTGTTTTTGAGACAGGGTCTTGCTATGTAGTACAGGATGGCCTTGAACTCAGTATGTAGCCCAGGCTAGTCACAGACTCACAGTGATCTTCCTGCCTTGGCCTCCCAAGTGCTGGGTTACAGTCATGTGTCACTTTGCTCGGCACCCTTTTTTTTTTTTTTTTGCGGCACTGGGGATTGAACTTACAACCTTGCGCTTGCCAGGGCAGGCACTTAAGCCGCTGAGCCAAACTCCCCAGCCCTGGTTTTTTGAGGCAGGGTTGCGCTATGTAGCTCAGGCCAGCCTTGCGCTCGCGTTGTAGCCCAAGCCGGCCTCGAACTCACAACGCTCCACCTACCTCAGCCTCCCGAGTGCTGGGATTAAAGGCGTGTGCCACCACGCCCGGCTTTCAGCACCCTTTTTTAATTCTTGCAAAGATAATAAAAACTGAACATGTGAAAAGCATGACATGCAATTCATTCCCATTTTTAGGAGAAAGCTAAGTCACCAATAAATGGAAAATACCTTTTCGTGTGTGGTACAAAGTATGCTGTATCGGTCAGATTCATTTTAGCAGCAATCTTTTTTCCCCCACCTTTTACAACTCCAGTCTTCTGCACTTATGGTGCACCTATAGAGAAAAAAAGATAAATGCATAGTTGCAGGAGTACAATTAAATAAACACTAGCTAAGAATGGTCATGGTGGTACACACCTGTAGTGTTACCTACTTGGGAGGTTGAGGTGGGATCACTTGAGCCCAGGAGATTAGGCCCAGCCTGGGCAACACAGCGAGACCCCACTTTTGAAAAATAAAGTGAAATCATAACTGATATTGTAGTAGTTTTAAATATTTACAAATGTGATATTATGAAGTCGAAATTTTATCTTCATCTATAGATAACAAACATAAAAGGTGAGATTTTTCACAACCAAGACATGGGTTACTCTTTCACAAGCAACACTAGGAAACAAATGTGTCATTAGATTTCAGAATCTATACTGAAGCTTCCACTAATTTGTTAGTATCCAGGGTAACTCAATAGAATCTACCAGTAGACAGGACTAATCTGATTGCTGCAGTAATGCTACTGATTCTCTGTCAGTAAGGTTTATATTTTCAAGTGCTTCTCTAATAGGAAAGATAGTTTACATTGATTGATATAACTTTTCTTTCCTAAGTGTTCCTATAACCAATCTCCCACATTTTGGGGGGACGTTTATTTTCAAATTTTCTATTAAAAAAATACATGACATATATGTGATAATTAAAACAACTATAATCCTATCCAGGAAAAGCCACATTAACAATTGTTGTACCTTTTCCACATTCATATGTACTTCTCCAAGCCTCTTTTTCTTTTGTTATGCAGCTGAGACCTACACACAATGTTATAATCCACCTTTTTAAATCTAACTCTATATGATACACATTCTGCTCTATCACCAAACACTGTTCACAAAGACCATTTTAATGACTGCTTGATGTCTAGCTGTTGGAAGAGTCACAATCCATTCACAATAATTTCTTCATAACTGGAAACTAAGACTATACTTAACCTTTTATTGTGATTTGAATAGTTTCATTATGTATTTGGAAGACCTTTGTGTATATTACCTGTGTACATTTTGGGCACTTTCTTTGTAACAGATTTCTATAATTAGTTACTGGGTCAAAGAACATAGTCATTTAAATTTATATATATTTGATAATTTTTAGTTGCTTGATAAACTTTGGAGAAGGTGGCCTTACAGGTAAAAAACAAAACAACTAGAAAAAAATTATTGACTTTCATTTTCACACTTTTCTTTTTTTTCTTTCTTTCTTTTTTTTTTTTTTTTTTTTGTGGCACCAGGGATCGAACTCACAACCTTATGCCTGCCAGACAGGCGCTTAAGCCACTGAGTCAAACTCCCAGCCCTAGTTCTTTGATGCAGGGTCACACTATGTAGCTCAGGCCAGCCTTGCACTCCCGTTGTAGCCCAAGTCAGTCTCGAACTCACAATGCTCCTCCTACCTCAGCCTCCCAAATGCTGGGATTAAAGGCGTGCGCCACCATGCCCAGCTTTTCACACTTTTCTTCATGAAGATACCCCAAATCTTTCATGCCTGTAATTATAAACTGCACTTTTTCATTATTTTTGTTATTTCCTCTGATTCTTTCTGTGGCTGTGGAATGCTTTAGGTTAACCAGTAGCTAAACCCTTCATGGATTCAGCATCACATTTTATTCAAGCACTCACCAATCAATAGCTGCAATGTCTACCTTGCTATTCTAAGTCACTGTAGCTTCAATGAACTAAAAATTTCTTTATTACATAAATACCCCCTGCTAACTTCTAAGAAAATATTCTTAAGTAGATCATTTATTAACATGTCCATGCCCTGATTAATTTTAAATACAAGAGATACTGACTCCTAGAAAAGTTTCCTCATGCTAAGCCCATGCATGCTTCCTGTTTATCTTCCTTCCAAATGCACTTTTACATCATTTTCTTAAAATGTATACTGTTTGCATCTTTTGCAGTACATCCCCACAAATGTTCTAAAATGAATTCCCTAAGACTTCTAGGAATCAGCCCCCCTGCCCATGGCCAACTGCATCCTGAAGTTCACCTACTGAGCTTAGAGGACATCTCCTTTCTATCATTTCATCAGCCTTTGCCTTTCTTCATAAATTGTCTCTTTCATCTCATGAAGCTGTCTTCCCCTGTTTTTCCAAATTATTTCTGTTATAATCCCTAGATGAATGTGCTCCTCTAAGATGTGCTAACTCCTCTGTGTGCCTGCAAGCTGTTAACTTAATTCCTGTCCATGTAATGGTTTTAAATAACACCATGTTGCCATGCAGCCCTGACCTCTGCTCTGAGCCCCAGTGCTGTATTTTAAAATGTCTACTTGACTTCTCCCCTTCTTGGCTCACATACTCCTCATATCAACGTCTACTCTTCCCTTTCCCTGCCCCTCACATCCAATTTATCTCCAATTCTGCTTCAAATATTTCTTTGTATATGTTTTTCACTTTCCATTTCTGTGACACTCATTTTTCTCTCTTCTCTGCTTCTTCTATTTCAGTCTGTATCTTTCCTAGAACTCATTTGAAAAACACTATTACCATAATAATCTTTCCAAAGCACAGTTAAGATAATATCACATCTTAGCTCAAAATCTTTCAACGTTTCCCACCTTCCTATATAGTACACATAACTTTATCTAACTAACACTCAAAGCTGGCTTCAAGCAACTACTCTAGCCTAAATTCTAAAACTAAAAAAAAGAAAAAAAAAAAAGAATTACTATTCCATTACATGCGCATACATACTTCGCATTTCATTTCCTACTCTGTCTTTGCTTGTGTTGTTTCCTCTGCCTACAACATCTAAATCCCAACTGCTCTTACAGTCTAGGAAATGTTACTTTTTCTATAAAATCTATTATTTTCTCTGTTGGCTTCAGTTTTAAAACACAGGTATTAGTACTTAATGGAGGTGAAGTGCTTCTTCAGAGTAAGGTATATGTCCAAGTCCATGTTTAATTGATCCTTGTGTCTTCAGTTATCTTTTGAAAAAACTGCTTTACTGAGACGTAATTTACACACATAATCTACTCATTTAAAGTGAACAGCTCAATGGCTTTTAGTGTATCACAGATATGTCCAACCTTCATCATAGTTATTTTTAGAACACTGTCAGTGCCACAAAAAGAATGACTCTGTGTCATTTAGCCATCACCGATCTATTTCTTCCATTCCTAGGCAAACAGTAATCTGCTTACTGTCTCTACAGATTTCCTGTTCTGGATACTTCAGAAGAACAGAATACATGGTCTTTGGTGACTGGCTTCTTTCACCTACATCATGTTTTTGAAGTTCATCTGGTGTATAGCATGAATCACTCTTTCACTTCTGGTTATTGGCAAATAATGTTTTGCTATATGAATATATCATGTTTTGCTTATCCATTCATCAGCTGACAGGTATCCGAACTCTTTCTTCCTTTGACTGTTATGATTAATGCTGCTATAATTATCTGTGCACAAGTTTTTGTGTGGACATGTGTTTTCATTTCTTCTGAGTATACTCCTATGAGTGGAATTGCTGGGCCTCATAGCATTTTTTATGGCACACATACTTCATAAAAATCTGTTGAAACCTCTTCTCTTTTCCATTTCACTCTTAGAACTGAAAATGATAATTCAAATTCACCCTCCTCCCACCACCAAACAAGGATATTTTTCCTTCCAAGAGGATAACATTTTAAGAACTGAAATGATATGCACAAAACCATTTTCCCCTCTCCTTGACCTCTTACAATCTCAAGTATTACATTAATGGTGATAACTTAGAACTGTGCCAAGAATGTAGTCTTGCAGGTCTTGGGCCCTTGGGCCAACTAAACAATCCAGCTAGCTTAAAGTCGATTTCATCAGAAACATGCAACTGGAATAATATCCTTCACTCTTTATTCTCAGCAATAGAAAACTTCCAACAACAGTAATCAAGTAAATTATTTTTTACAGACATTATAACTTAAGAAAATTTGGTAGAGTTTTCCTCTTCCCACAAACTTTCGAGAAAGATGATTCATGGAGGATTTTAGTTCTCTTTCAACGTTTCAATCATACCTCTTGAGGAGCAAACCAGAAGTCAACGAATGTGAACACTTCAGCATTAAGAGAGAAAATAAGAATTAGAATGCTTCAAATGGGAAAGAATTTTATAGACAATTATTTCAATTTCTTTCTTTTTGTGTGTGTGTGTTTACACTAAATTGCAAGAAAGTTAAGTGTTATATCACACCTGTATAGTAGTATTATCTACAATTAAAACCCAGGACTTCTGATTTTCCAGTCTGGAAGACTTTCCCCTGAATTATACTGCCCAAGTCAGTCTTCAAAACACCAAAAATTGCTGTTTTGGAGGGTAATAAAGAAAATTTTAATTTAATAAAAGATTGAATTTCTGTGTCATTATTTCTCCCAATGATCTTTATACCACTTATAAATATACAGTGGTGGATTTGGTTCTTATGAGGACTGGAGAGTAAATAAATTTGGAACCTCCTTAAGAAAAAAAATATAGGCCATTTGCAGACCTGGGCTAGAGAGAACAATGGCTGCAGTCCAGTCTTGTTCCAGCAAACAAGTCCAGTCAGGAACCAGCGCTATGCATGGGCCTCCGCCTCTGGCAGACTGGGAACAACTAGACCCAAGCCTCTCCCTGTCAGTCAGTGCCATTTGTGGATCGGGGTTAGGGAGAACAATGGCTGCAGCAGCAAAAAAGCCCAGTCTGGGAACCAGCACCATGTGCGGCTGGCAGAGTGGGAACAACTGGACCCGGGCCTTTCCCTGTGGGTCAGTGCCATTCATGGACCAGGGTTAGAGAGTGGTGGCCGCAGTGGTGAACAGGCCCCGTCTGAAAACTAGCGCCATGCACAGGCCATGGCTGGACTGGGAGTGGCTGGACCGCAGCTCCTTGGGGTGCCAATCCCCACCCCCACCCGCAATGGGTGACTGGCTTATCCAGAGAAACACAGGTTGTGATGATAGCTAACAAGCTGAAATACAATTGGATGCCTGTGGTGCTTTCGTGTTTTACTAACATTGCAGGTCTAGAGCCAGTGGTCTGATTATAGGTTCAGAGGATATTGGTACACAGTGTGTCAACTAGGGGGGATCTCCTCCTGAGGGCTGCAGTCACTGCTGATTCCCTATGGTCTTGTTTTGAGGTCTTATACTGTTTCCATTGATGTGTTGGGTTGGTTTTATTCTCTTTTCTTTTGTTCGATTATGTTAAATCCAATGGCAGGACAAGCTATTTCAAGGATAGCAAGATATAATATGGTAGCAATTTTGGATTTACTATTGGCTTGTTTTGAAGTCTTTTATCACATTCATTGTTTTGTTTTCATTGTTTCTATTCTATTTTGTTCTGTTTGCTTTTTACTATGTCTGAAGTTATCTGCAGCTATTTTGAAGACATCAAAAGGCATTATGGTAACTACTGTTGATTTCATAATGTTTTGAAGTCCTGTATCTCTCACACTAGTTTGTTTTGATTGGTTTTATTCTGTTATATACTCTTAAAAATTAAAAAAGGAAAAAGGAAAAGAATATAAAATTCTTACATAAAAAGAAGTACAGAGGGCTGGCAGCATAGCTGAGTAGTATAGAACTTGCTTAGTATGTACAAGACCCTGGGTTTAATCTTCAGTACTGCAAACAAAACAAAATGGTAAAGGACAGTGGTGGTGAAACCATGGCACATGTGCCACAGCCAGCTGCTTGTTACCACTGAAAGCTTCAAAGGTTTGCCATCACTGGTATAGGGCCTTTGAAGGGCTGGTGCAAATTTAGGGGCCCTCAAACTTATGCTTCACAATAAACTAGCCTGAAGTAGGTATAAAGGCTTCATTTTAAAGTACTGAAAAATGAAGTACACAAAAGTGATGTGACTCTTTCAAAGCCACATAGTAAGGACTATCCAGTGTTAGCCCCCTTCCAACTATTCCCAAATACGCAATTTCCCATTCAGACTTGAAAAGGATTACCTTTAAAGAAAGTAACAGAAAACTTTTTAGTTAGCTGCTGCTCCTGTCTGCTGCCAATATTTAACTAATATTCTGAGGTAAGAAAACTGCTGTTATAGTACTCTCACTTTGAAAATGAAACTAGATGACAGTTGCTTTTTATGCCACCATGATCATATAGCCCATTTTGCTCATATTTCATGGCATTTGAGAGCTGAAAAGTGACCTTACAATCATCTAAGTCTTAGTAAGTAAATGTAGACGTGGCTGGGTTTATTGATTACCATAATGATAACCTTTAGACTATTTCTGTGTCAACTGACATTAAATACCATGAAGATATTTCTAGTCATTCTTTAAAGCTTTATCTATGTATGCTGAAAAGTAACACTATCAATTGTTTTGGCTTACTACAGACAATTATTTTCTTCATTCTGTAAAAAAAAAAAAAAGTTTAGGATGAGAGACAGGAAAGGAAAGGTTCCTTTGGGTCATTTAAATTTAACATTTAGTATCTTTGTTCTGCCTCCTACTTTGATACGAGGCTAGAAACTTGAGGTCAATTATATATTTATTCCTGAATGGAATAATGAGAGATATGAGAAGATATTGGCTAAAGTGTACAAAGTTTCAGTTAGACAAGAGGAATAAATGATAATGCAATGGATGTGTTAATTTGTTTGAGTCAATCATCACAAACTAAATACATGTATCATAATACCACTTTGTGCCCCGTAAATATATATAGATTCTTTGGGTTTTATTACAAGTGAAATGGAAAGTCACTGAAAAATGTGGGAGGGAAATAACAAATATTTAAAAGGGTCACTCTGACTACTCTGTGGAAATCAGATTGCATAGGACATTTCAAAAGAGAGAGACCTATAGCCACATGCAGAAGAACGAAACCAGACCCCTGTCTCTCACCAGCCAAAAACATTGAGGATGAATTAAAGTCGCTTCTGGACATTGGAATGGGTAAGGATTTTTAGACGAGACTCCCAAACACAAGAATAAAAGCAAATATAGGCAAACTAAAAAGCTGCATTAACAAATGAAATAGCCAACAGGGTGAGGGGACAATCTGAGGATATAGCTCAGTGGTAAAGAGGTTGCCTATCATGAACAAAGCCCTGAGTTCAATCTCCAGCAGAGAGACAGAGACAAAGACAGAGACAGAGAAAGAGAGAGACAGAGAGACACAGGTAGTATGAAAAAGAAAATATTTATAAACTAGTTATCTGACAATGGGTTAATACCCAGAATATATAAAGAACACAACTCAACCGCAAAAAAAAAAAAAAAAAAAAAAAAAAAAAAAAAAAAAAAAAAAAAAAAAAAAAAAAAAAAAAAAAAAAAAAAAAAAAAAAAAAAAAAAAAAAAAAAAAAAAAAAAAAAAAAAAAAAAAAAAAAAAAAAAAAAAAAAAAAAAA
>RJWM01011816.1:0-45071 GCA_004363535.1 Dasyprocta punctata | reverse complement strand
ACTTGTATCTAGGTGTCCCTCTAAAGTCTCATGCACTCATAGGGTGGGGTTTTTTGGAGCTGGCTGGATCTAGGGTATGTGATACTGGGGATAAGGATGTGTGGTACTAAATTAGTCCACCGATTGGAATTTCCATAGTTCTGGGTGTGGATAATTGGAAAGTCCATCTGGGTGTGGGTGGCACCACCCAAAAGGCTTGTGGCCTGGATGGGATAAAAGGGAAAAACAGGTTGGCTGCTGCTACTGCTGCTGCTTTGCTGTCTTCTGCCTGCCACACCATGAACTGCTTCTCCTCTGCCACGCTGTGCTGCCTTGGAACCAGCCAACCAAGATCTGAAAGCTCTACAAACTGTGAGGTGAAATAAACCTTTACTCCTTTGACTTTGGGTATCAGGTTATTTTGTCTCAGCAACACAGAAAATAACTAAGACAACATACAAATGGCCATCAGGTATAAGAAAAAATACTCAATCTTACAATGATGTTACCTCATTCCACGAAGAATGGCTATTATCAAAAAGACAAAAGATGGCCAGGGATTTAGCTTAGTGGCCTAAGTGCCTGCCTGGCAAGTGCGAGGTTGTGAGTTTGAGCCCCAGTACCAAAAAGACAAAAGATATCAAGGACAAACAAGGATGTAGTAATTGTAAAAAGGGAGTTGCTGTATACTGTTGATGGGGATGTAATTTAGCATGGCCATTAGGGAAAGCAATATGGAGGTTCCTATAAAAATTAAAATTGGGCCAGGGATATAGCTCAGTGATACAGTGCCTGCCTGGCAAGCATGAGGTACTGATACTGGTTACCTTCCCACCCCCGCAAAAATTAAAATTGATCTTCCATATGATGTAGCACTTCTTCTGGCTATATATAAAAAGAGATAAAAATCAGTTTGTTCAAGTACATCTGTATGCCTATATTTATTGCAGCACTATTTATAATAACCAAGAAATGGAAACTACACAATTCAAGACAATGTGATACATATACATAACAGAATACTATTCAGCTATAAAAAGGATGAAATCACGTCATTTGCAACAGTGTCATTGCAGGGAAGTAAAGATCACTACCTTAAGTGAAGTAAGTCAGGCCAGAAAGACAAGTTCAGGCATGATCTCACTCACTGTGGAATCTAAAAATGTTGATGTGATAGAAGCTGAGAATGTGAGAGTGCTTATCAGAGGATGTGGAGAGTAAAGGAAAGGAAGAGATGGGGAAAGGCTGATTAGTGAATACTCAGTTACAGTGAGGTAGGAGTAAAAAGTTCTAGTATGTGATTGTACACACTATAGATAACAATAATGTATTGCATATTTAATTAAAAAGAAAAGATTTTGAAGAATTTGAGATATGGTAAGTGTTTGAGGAGATAGATATGTTTTCTGATTTAAGCTCCATAAAATGCTTATATGTATCCAAACATCATAGGATAGCCCATAAGTATGTATATTTTAAAATATTTTATGTATCAGTTAAAAATAAAACAAACAAACAAACAAAAAAAAAAAAAAAACCCAAGAAGATCTGAAAGAAGCCACTGAAGAAGTCCAGGTAAGAAATGATGGTAGTTCTACTGGATTTTTCTTACCATCTTTACAATGGCCACAAATCATCTCTGCTGTGTCCTGAGCTTCCAAGATTCAAAGTCCTAGGTGGAAGCATCTGAATGACCAAAGCCACATGTCTCATGTTTAGCAGCAGGCAACTGAGAGAGAAAATCTATCTACTTGTACTCCTGCAGCTGTAGCTTACCAAATAACATTGCTGCCCACCTAATCCAAAATAAGTGTGTTCAAGCAACAGGCAACCACACTGCAAAGATCTACTCACTGATGATCAAGTACTACAGCACAGTACAAAAGGTAAGTGACAAACTTGGATTTAGAGTGCTCATATTTCTAATTCTGTCTCCATCAATTCTTCCTAGCATGACTACATTTTGTTTAAACTTTTTCTATGTCTATAAAGTATACTTCTTGTGAGTTTAAAAAAAAGAATAGTGACCTTGAAGCAGCGCTCAACCATCCATCCATCTGTTCACTTATTTAGTCAACATTTATTGGATACCTGCTATGCTTAAACCAGCATGCTAAGTTATAGAAAAGATAATACAGGTTTATAGTCACCAACAACTCATTCCCTAAAACCAGTATTAAAAGTACCATGGAAGTTCAAAGTAAGAGAGAGAGAGGCAGACAGACAGACTGACTTCAGACTTCTTACTCTTTAGGGAGTGGGGAATGAGGGGCCATAGATGATGGGTGGTTTTATGGAAGAGATGGCATTTCAACTGCTCTGTAAATTGATGGGATTTTTAATCAAAAATATGTATAAAGGATTGGAAGTTGAAGATGCCAATAAATGGCATTTATTTAAATATTCGTTCTGTAGATTTGAGAGAAAGGATTCATTGGAAAGAAAGCTTGAAGAATCTACAGGATCTGGATTGTCAAGGAGCTTCAATATCACACAAAGGATATTAAGATTTTTTTTCTATAGATGATAAAAACATTTTAAATGAGAATCAAGCTTTAAGTATAATAATATACAGGCTGGGCTGGAAACTTTTTTTTGAGAGGTGATGGAAAGGTTTTATTAGGCCGAATTAAAGTACACTTAGAGAAAACAGAGCGCATGTTTTTGAGAGAGAGGCACATTATAATCTGGAGGTGGGTGTGTTTATGAGTTCTTGGGGGTTGAGATTTGTGGAATTTGTGAATACAGTATATCGAAAGCTGTGGGGTCAATTTACAGATGAAAGATGATAGCCCGTTGGACTGGAAATGTTTTGTTTAAAAATATACTCACAGTAAAGAAAAAAGAATTGCAAATTTATAGACCCAACTGTTAATTGTGATTATTTTTGGTTGCTAAGAATATGGGTATTTCCTGTTCTCTTCTCTGTAGGTATTATTTATATTTTCCATTGAGTGTATGCCACTTTTGCAAAAATGACAACAAAAACTAAATTAAAATTATTTTAAAAATTAAGTTGGAGGGGTGGAGATGTAAATCAGTGGTATTGTACCTGCCTAGTATGTGTAAGGTTCTGGGTTCAACCGCCAGTAATGAAAAAAATAAATAAATAAATACAAAGAAAAGAATAGGAGACTGGAGCACGGAGGTCAGGTGAAGGTTACTGAGCAGGAAAGATACTTTATTGCAGAATATTGACAATAAAATTAAAGGCCAAGGCAAATACTCCACCATGAGTCCATGCATCTGGATATAAGAAACATGGTAGTAGCATGATGAATGTCAGTAATTTGCTGGCTGTATGACCCAGAAAAGGCATGGCAGTCAAAGTTAGCTCTGAGGCCATATGAACAAAAATAGAGAATTTAATAGAAGAAAAACGTTTCCTAGCCAGATTGACTTTAAAGTGGTAGGTAGGCATCTGGGTACAGCCACACAGCAAGTAAAAAGAAATGGAGGGTGGAGTTCTGGAGAAATGCTGGAGCTAGGTGAGACCTGGAAATCTTTTACACAAGGTAGGCAAGAAATTCAAGACAAAAAAAAAAAAAAAAAAAAAAAAAAAAAAAAAAAAAAAAAAAAAAAAAAAAAAAAAAAAAAAAAAAAAGAAACTCAAGATAGACCTATGACTCTTAGGTGAAGACTACAGAGAAAAGTTAGTAAGGACAAACCCTTGAGAGAACATCCCAAAATTGAATTCCTAGTGAATGCCAGATTAATACTAAGTACAACATTATATTCCTATAGCAAGGCAATGATTCATCATATATATAATTAAAAGGTTAAAGTGACTTCCCCAAGTCCAACAAATACAGATGAATAATCAAAAGGATAAAATTTAGGTTCTTACATATTTAAACTGCAATTTTGATACTTGCTTGCCATTTAAAGAATCTCATCTTTCTGTTTTCAGAAATGTATTTTAAAAAGAAATTATGTGTAGTAGAGTAGTAAAAGGAACAAAGTGATCTTTTAATTGCATGTCTTACAACTTCTGTTTATAATCAGAGTTTCAGATTTGGAATGAACGTTGTTTTTTCTAAGTAGTTTGAGAGTAATGAGTTGGTACTTCTACAACAAGTAGCCTAGCTTGAACCTCATCAACAAACACTTCCAGTTGGGTAGCATAAAGGAATAGATAGGAGAGCTTTGAATTGAAAGAGCAAGTCTTAGATCCTGGTCCCTCAGTGACCCCTAAATGGCTCTGTAACACAGATCTAGTTATTTAATTTTTCTTATAGGCCTCAGCTTCTTGGTCTTGAATCTGACAGACAATTTCTGAGTTCCCTTTCAATTCTAAGATTTTGATGTGTTCCTCAGTTTAAATATCTTTTATTCAGATTCATGCACACAAAAACATCATTGGTTCAGTTTATAACTAAGCTTCCCAGCAACCTTTCCTTTAATTGTTCCAAAGACAAATAAAAGAAAAACTCAAGACGTAACACCTTTAGCCTCTGCAAATTTCACCTGCTGCTGACCAAACACTGGAAGGCTCTGTGCAAGCTCTACACTGGTAACTTTTGACTCCCTGCTATAGGATTATAGTGCCAGGCACTGAAGATAATAGAACACAGAGAAATAAAAGCTTTGAAAATAAACCTTCTTATAGCTAATGAAGGATTATCTAGCATGCAATTTTTCTAAAATGTCACAGCTATTAGCAAGTTCTTTTGTTTGTTTGGGACTGCTTCTCTTTTGTTTCCTTGAAAAATTTTCCTTAGGCATAATCAGTTTTAGAGACTCAAGAACTTCAGAATCAAATTGTACATACTTAAATTTATATTTGCTTCTCTGGGAAGGGTTGACCTGGCCTCTGCTATGGACTGAATTTTGTTCTCCACCCACCCCTCCCTCCAATTCCTGTGTTGAAACACTAAAACTCGATGAGACTGTATTTGGAAATAGAGCCTTCAGGAGATAAGATTAAATGAGATCCTAAAGTCTCACAGAGTTGATAGCCTTAGGTGAAGGGGAAGAAAGATTCCAAGGAAGGGCCAGGTAAGCACATGATGAGAAGGCAGCTATCTACAATCCAGGAAGAAAGCTTTCGCCAGAAACCGAATCTGTAGGTACTTTGATCTTGAACTTGTAGCCTTCAAAACTGTGACAAAGTACATTTCCATTTAAGCCATACAGCCTATGGTATTTTGTTACAGCAGCAGAGGAGACAAAGCATGCGGGAGAACCATCTGGATGATTTTCAAATAGTCACTAACTCAGTAGTCAAAAATGTATCCTTCAGGTAGTTAGAAAAACTGCCTTTTTAAGTAACCCTTTTTCTTTCAAAATATATCTTGATAATTGAATGAACTGGGTAAAAATATTGTTCCATAAAACTGAGGGAAAAGTTTATAATTATATTTAGTTTCTGCCAAATACCTGGAAAAAACCATAAGTAAGAAAACATGTAGGGAATATACACTTGAACAAGGATAAAATCTTGACCTAAAATCTGTTTCCAAAGACTTTAAATTTATTTGACCTTTCAATAATACTGCCTCTGAGTAAGAATCTAAAATGCAAAAGCTCTTCAAGATGTGATTACAACTATTGTCCTCTTCAGCTACATACAGTAGTTTCTTTATTGCTGAGTGATATGTCTGAACTTTAGAAATACAGTGAAAGCTATCAGCCCACATACAGGACCTGATTTTAAGTATTCTTTAAAACCATTTATGAATCTATACCCTTCATACCTCTGCCCACACTGTCAACCTGAAAGTAAAACCTGATCATGCTATAGTTTAAACCCCATTAATCTCCATCATGTTCAGGACATAAAATCTAAGCTCCTAGTAGATGGCATGTGAAATCATTTGTGATCAGTTTTTTGTTTACTTTTGAATTTTGTCATTGGGAGCTCTGGGGCCTCATACTGGATGCCCCACCTATCTCAAACTATGTCCCTTGGATTATTGAGAAGAATCTGTTGGCAAGAAAGGAAGGAAGGACTCCTTCCTAGCTCACTAGATCTACTCAAGAACACTTCCCACCCTTATGTGGAAATTTTTTGACTATTCCCTAAGCTACAGTATATTCTTCTCTCCTTTCTGTTCCTGCAGAAGGATATTACAAACATTTCTTTTATATAAAGTATTTCTCATACAAGATTTATGTTGTTTTAGGCAAGTATCCCATTAGGATGATAAACTGCTAGAAGCCAGGGATCATTTTTATATCATCACTACCTAACGGACTGAGTGACACATTTCATATAGTTAAAAAGTGCTACTGAAAGTGGGGTATGGTGTGCATGCCTATAATTCCAGCATTTGAGGGATGAGGCAGGAGGATCACCATGAGCTCAAAGCTAGCCTGGGCTCCATAGTGAGCTCAAGGCCATCCTGAACTACAGAGCAAGACCTTGTCTCAGGGTGGGAGTGGGGGGAGCATTCTTGAACTCTACTAACCCATATAACAAATCTATTAGAGTGCTTGCTATTTTAAGTACTATTATGGTAAGTATCATTGTAAAGTACATAACCATCATAGCTCCATATGTTTGTGTTTTTTTTTTTGAATCACTATTTTCACAGGTTGCTTTACTTAAAATGAACTGGATATTTCAGAAATTTTATCAAATTATCTGATCCCAAGTATCAATAATTTCAGAATTATCAGCACCCTCAACCTACTTTTCAGGAGCCTATCTGCTATGGTTGGGCAGCAAAATGTCCCCTTCAATACAGGCTCACTGTTGAAAGGTTGATTGCCAGCTGATGGGCTTTTGGGAAGTGCCTGGATCACAGGGGTTCCAATTTCATCAAGTAGATTAATACACTGATATGTTCATTAGCTGAAAGGGCTGTTAGGAGGCAGGGCCTCCTTGGAGAAGTGGGTTCCTGGAGGCGTGCCTTTGAAAGGGATATCTTGTCCCTGGCCTCTTTCTTCCTGCATACGTTTCTGCTATGATACTTCGTCTTACCATGAACCTAGAGCGATAGAACCCAGTGACCATGGACTACAACCTCTGAAACTGTGAGCCAAATAAATTTTCCTTTAAATTGTTGTTTTCAAGTATTTTGTCATGGTGATGGAAAGCTGACTAATGCACTATTTTAATGTACTGGCACTTGAGAGTATCTCATTTAATCATTTATAAACTTCTTTGGAATCAGAATTTAGATGTGTTAATGCTACAAAAGTAAAATAAAATGTATATTACACATTAAATGATATTTTTTCTCTGTGAAAAGATAATACATAGTATCTTTGAATTAAGTAGTTCAGAACCTATTAATGAGGTCTGCCTTCATTTGGCAAGTCCAAAATGTCACACATACTGATTTGTAGGATTTCTTTCAGTGTTTTAGGAGGATTTTTTTGAACTTTCATTCCTTGTTGCTTGGTTTTGGTAAATCAACTAATCTTGGAATGAACAGTAAAGACAGAATACACAGGCAATTTATCTTAGACTATCACAGGCACTGAGGACAGAAGTCAAAAGATAACTTTCCCATTAGGGTCTATTTTACTATAATCAGGGTCATCATCATCATCATCATCATCACATATTTATTCACTGCTTACTCTGTATCACACATTACCTCATTTAATTCTTAATACAAAACTACGAAAGAGTTACTATTACTGCTGTCATTTTACAGATAAGAATCTGAGAGCCAGCTTCACAGAGATAGTATGTGGTAAAGCTAGGATTCAAATCTAGGCTGCCTAATCTCAAGTCCAGTCTTTTACCCACCATGGTAGTTTTTGGCTAAATCATTTTATAAAGATTGCAGAAATTAATGACTTGTTAAATGATAAAGGATTCTATCTAGCCTATGAAATGCCTGAATACTAACCGCTTAATCATTTTCACTTGTTTAACCCAAGGCCAAACCAGAAAGTTAAGCCTTTTCAACTAAACTTCCTTTTCATTTTGTTCTTTAAAAAAGAATGTAGCCAGGTACAGTGGCCCACATTTGTTGTCCCAGCAACCTGGAGGATGAGGATTACTTGAGTGTGAGAGTTCAAGATCAGCCTGGGCCACATAGTAAGCCTTCATCTCGGGGGAAAAAGAAAATTCTAATGTAATCATTGAGAATTTCTGTTCGCTGAAAAGTGGTGTGCTTTTATACACTAGAAAGTTAGTATTTAAAACTTTTCAAGTAAGCATTTGAAACTCTTGCCTCATTTCTAATGTTGAAAGGACAATATTCAGCATTCTTAGTCACTTTTAATTTTGCCTTGCCACTGGCAGATAGTGCAAGCATTCATACATGCAGACAGGATACATGTCAGAACAGTTTACTCCTTTGCCAGTCACCTTACACCATTTCAGCAACTGTCTCCCACAGAGACTGGAGGAACTGCCTTATTTGAAAGTATGTGAGACTGCATGTGTTCTGGCTAACATTCAAGTCAACACAGAAAAGTCAAAATTAAATTGTTTTTAAAAGGTAAAAGGTCCTGTAACAACTGACTGGGACATGTCTGATGGCTTAGATTAACTTGAAGGGCTAGACAAAACATAAAAGGAACAGAAAATAATTAATATCTAGAAGAATGCTAACAATGCTGTTATGGTTTATATTTGGATGTCTCCCCAAAGCCTTATGCACTCATAGGTGGGCCTTTTGGAGGGTGACTGGATCACAGGGGTGTGATTCTAAACAGTGGATTAGAACACCAACGAGTTTATAGCTAACTGTGATTTAGGAGGTGAAGTTGGGTTAGAGGAGGTGGGTCATTGCGGGTGTGGCCTGGAAGGGTCTCTCTCCTTTCCTCCTTCCATGATCTCTCTCTCTGCTTCCCGCCACCATGCCACGAGCTGTTTCTCCTCTGCCATGCCCTACTGCCTTGGAGCCAGTGGACTATGAACTGAAACTTCTATAAACTGTGAGCCAAAATATACCCTTCCTCCTTTAAACTGTGTTAGGTATTGTACCTCAGTGATGAGAAATTAACTAAGACAAATGCCTAGTAAACTTTTATCCTGAAGGTGTTTATAATGTAGAAGGGAGAAGAGCAATATATGCAAATAATGATCGCTACAGCAAATTTAATCACATCCTAAATCTTCTGGTTTTTTACCTCTCACACTCACCCCAAATGTTATCTTCCTAATACAGAGGGCTCTAATAGCATCACTCAACAATTCAAAAGTCTTTGATAGAGACATGCGAATTTCATAAAAAAGTACTCAAGGATACAAAGATACAGTTTGATTTCAAGTTTATCAGATTCCTACTTATTCTTTGATTATGCTGGATATCTTCAGGATCTCTTGGTCTCTTTGTGTCTTTTACTTAGCACAAAGTGATTTTTCACTTCCATAAAAGTCAAAATCCTTAGTAAGTCATGGTTGTACCTGTGATCCCAGCATATGGGAGGCTGAGGCAGGAGGATCACTACAAGTTTGAGGCCAGCCTAAGCCACATAGTGGGACCCTGTTTAAAAAATAAAATAAAGCAAACCCCCCAAATAAAACAACAATAACAAAATAGTCAAAATCCAACTGTTCCTATAAGATCCAGTTAAAATTTCATCCCTTCCCCTACCTGTGACAATCAGAATCCAGTTTCTAGGGAACTTCATTTGTATACTTATTATAACATATCTCATCTTTACCTGGTAATGTACTAATAATTTACTGTGAACACAATTGTTACCTCAAATGGCAAACAGGCTCTTTCACCCTTTCTGTCATACATATGTGATTCTTTCCTTCTACTTTTATAGCAATGTCACATAATTTTTAAAAATATAGTGGGAGGGAGGGGAAGTAAAAAGAATTAAGATGCATTATGCACATCTTTCAACTCTCCACAATGAATGTAATCATTATGCACTAATAAAAATAAAATTAAACAACATGAATTTAGACAGGATGACTTGAATTGCAGTTTCAAATCATCCAGTATCCATTTCACAGATTTTTATTTCTCACCTACTGTGTGCGGTTCTAGGCACTTGGAGAAACAATTAAACAAAAACTCTATTCTTGTGGAGCTTAAACTTTAGTGGAGAGAAATAGATTATAAATATAAAGTACACTAGTATATTAAGGAATGATGATTGCTTTGGAAAAAGAAATAAGTGCAGCACAGGATGGGATGAGGATTGCCATGCATGGGGGCAGACTGCATCTTTAAACAGGGCAAGCAGGACAGAGCTCAACAAAAAGGTTAAATCTAGCCCTTCTCAGTTTCGGAAGGAGATGCTAATATCTGGGGGAGAGCTTTCTAGCAGAGAATAGTAAGCACAAAAGTCCAAAGGTAGGGGTGGCTGCAGCAGAATGAAGTAAGGGGTGAACCAGGGGAGACAACGACAGAGTGAGAAATGGCAGAGAAGCCACACAGGCTTTACTCAACCCTGGTGTAAGGATTCCAGTTCTTACCCAGAGACAGGAAGCCAAGGCAGGGTTTTGAAGAGGGATGTATGGAATTCTGATTTATATTTTAAAGGATCCCTCTCTGTTGAGAGTAAACTGAACAAAGTATAGTGAGAGGCTGCTAGGATAACACAGGTGAGATATAATGGTGGCTTGAATCAAAGAAATAGCAGTGGAGGTGGTAGGAGTTCATTTGATGTATAAATGTACATATAAAGCAAGTCTGGTGGTGCAGGACTGAAATCCCAGCACTTGGGAGGCTGCTGCAAATTCAAGGCCAGCATGAGCTACATAATGTGTTCAAGATCAGCCTGGACTACATAGTGAGACCCTGCCCCAAGAAAACAAAAAACAAAACAAAAGTATATACAGTCATGCATCACATAGTGACATTTTAATCAACAATGGACTGTGTATACAATGTTGGTGCTGTAAGACTGTGGTGGTGCTGAAAAATTCCTATTGGGGGTAATAGTGCCGTCAGTTTAATGTCATAGTGGAATGTACTGCTCGTGTTTGTGGTGATGCTGACATACACAAGTATTTATTGTTGTGTTACAAATGCCTGCTATATGTAGCACAGTGATGTGCCCCATAGGTTTGTGTTCTAGGAGCAATAGGCTATCCTGAACAGCCCAGGTGTATAGGAGGCTATCCCATAGAGGTTTGTATAAGCACAGTCCATGATATTCATGCACAGACAAAACTGCTTAATGACACATTTCTCAGAAAGCATCCCCACTGGGTGGGGACAACAGACGGTAGTATAAAACATAATATTAAACTGAAAGGATAATTATACCAAAAAAGTTCAAAAAATAGGGTCCCTCAAGAAAAACATTTTTTTTTTTTTAAATTTTTTTTTTTTTTTTTTTTTTTTTTTTTGCGGCACCGGGGATTGAACTCACAGCCTTGCGCCTGCCAGGGCAGGTGCTTAAGCCACTGAGCCAAACTCCCGGCCCCTCAAGAAAAACATTTAAATCTTCTAAAACCTTTGAAAATATTCACTTGTTTAAAACAGTCTTTTTTCCCTTTTCATAAATGTCTCCCAATTAGAACAAAACTGTTAACAGACTTATACAACCTTTTGCCTTTGTAGTTATGTTGGGTTTAGAACAGAATACCCATCTTTGAAAAATTAATAAAGAATAGCCCATGATGGCAAATCAAAAGGGTGCAAAAGGTGTTTTTTAGATCTCAGGTACTTAAGGTTTCCCACAATTTTGTGAATTCTACAGTTCTATTTGTGATGTGTTTAATTACTAGAGGTTATTAACCGAAACCTTTAAATGTTTTTTTTTTTGTTGTTGTTGTTGTTGCTGTTTTTGTGGCACCAGGGATCCAACTCATAGCCTTGCGCCTGCCAGACAGGTGCTTAAGCCACTGACCCAAACTCCCAGCCCTGATTTTTTGAGGCAGGGTCGCACTACGTAGTTCAGACCGGCCTTGAACTCACAACACTCCTCCTACCTCAGCCTCCCGAGTGCTGGGATTAAAGGCATGCGCCACCATGCCCGGCTACCTTTAAATGTTTTTGTGCCTGACAACTGGGGTGGGATATGGAAACCCCCAGGTACAATGTAAACGTATTCCTGCAAGTCTCCCTGAGGGCGTCAAGCTTCTTTGATGGAGTTCAAATTGGGGGCTTTGGGTATTTTGGACTTTCTTCATCCATCCCATTAACCAATTAAGCCTAATATGTACAAATAATGCAGAATTATTGGGTGAGAACATTTCACCAGGGTATGAATTGCTTTTGTGCTAGGTCTAGAATGTCAGCTGGGATGCATCATCAAAGGAAATCAAGGTGATCCCTTTGCTGATAAGCAAATTGTAAAGCATCTTTTTGGAACTAGAGACAGCAAGCTCAGTAATGCAAATGCACTCCTGTTCACACGAACAAGGACCTCCTTGCTTGCTATTTAGCAAAGGCTGAAAGAGCAGGACCAAAAGGCTCTAAAGATGGAAGGTGTAAAAGGAAGTCTCTTTTCTGCTCAGCGCTTTGGCAGTCAGGGCATTGAATTTGCATCTGTCTGAGTGGTAACTTCCAAAAGTCTGAGAAAGTAAATGTGAGCTGAATGTCAAATGATAAAAGAGATAATTCTGAGAGACTGTGTTTATTTGCGTGGTTGGGAGTTCAGTACCAAAGAGGCCAGGATTGGCATAGTGAAAAAACTTACAAACCTAAATAAAACCCACTCTAAGTACAAATGAACAAGTTACAATTGCGTAAGTTTTCTAAATAATCTCACACACACATATACAGAGAGAGATACAGACAGACAGACAGACAGACATAGACAGAGACAGAGAGAGACAAACAGGGACAGAAGCAGGTAAGACAGACACAGACAGACAAAGACTTTAATATCAGGAAGGAAGGGCCAGGAGTTTGGCTCAGTGAGTTAAGCGCCTGTCTGACAGGTGCGAGGTTGTGAGTTCAATCCCGGGTGCCGCAAAAGGAAAAAAAAAAAAAAAAAAAAAAAAAATCAGGAAGGATATTTTGTAAAGTGCTCTTTTCTTCCCTGAATTCTATTATTCTGCTTCTCAACAATTTTATGTGTCAGTAGTCTGATTATTTCTTTGGTCTTTGCTCATCTCTCATTTCTTTTCTTTTTTTTTCTCTTTTCCCTTCCCTTCCCTTTCTTTCTCCTTCCTCTCTCTCTTTCATCTCTCTCATATAGCCAGAAATAGCTAAATGCAGCTCTCCTTCAGGTTCTGATGTTTTAATTTTACATGTTTTGCCCTCTCCAGATACACCTGCCTGGGCTTCTTTGGTGCTGATAAATGTTAGGTAGTCTAATGCCACAGGCAGCTGCAAAAGTCACTATCACAGACAGCTCAATTAAAGCTCCAAAGAGGTGGACATACCAGAGCAAGGTATTTGTTAATGGACTAAAAAAATGTAAAACAGAAATGGAAACCCCTAGTATTATCGAAGTGCCTAATACAGAGGGAATTCAACAATAAAAGTTTGCTTAAGTGTTTATTGAAATCTGAAGGACCTTTCTCACCAAAAGCAATCCTGTCCTCTGTAGCTAGATTCACCCCCAAAGTCAGAATTCATGAAAGGGGATTCAACAAGATACTTTTTTTCCCCCTCATTTAAATTGCAGTTATTAAAACCAGAAGTAACAATGAAAACAAAATGAGTCAGAAGTACTGGGTAGAATACTCAAAGTTCCAAGCAAGATAAAAATGAGTGTATCAAAAGTCTGAAAGACCAAAGAGAGTCTACAGCAATCATATTATTTCTCAGACTATTCCCCTTTAACTTTCACAGAAATACATTACTTATGAACAAAATTTAAATTCACAATGTATCTTTAGAATATTTATATACTTTCTGACGTTGTTTTAGTAGGTTGTCTTGTGTTTTTATTGTTGTGGTTTTGGTCACTGTATAGCCTATTCAGTGACTATAGGGAAGATAAAAGAAAGCATGACTTTCAGGGGGGATTGAGGAAGGAAATCACGGTGACCTGCAGTATCCTCACCTTACTGATCAAAGCCACACTCTTGTTGGATGAGGCAGGAGGCAGAGCAAAAATGTTGGCAAGAGGGAAAATTAGGTCAAGAGCCCCAGGTCTCAGGATGAATGATAGTGCAGTCTAGAAGATTTTGGCACAAACTCATCTCTCTTGCTCACTACTAAAGGCAGTCTAGTGTGCTAGTTAAAAACATTAACTCAGATGCAAGATTACTTGTGTTTGAATTGTGTTTCTGGTCAAGTAATTTAATATCTCCTAGCCTCAGATATAATATAAATACCTGTCTCTCACAGGTTGTTGTAAGGATAATATGAGATATTTCAAGTAAGACTACCACATCTTAAAATCACAAACACTTAAATTTTTTTTTTAGCTATGAGCTATTACTGTCAATAAATGACAGTTTGTTTTCTATATTTTTGATGTCCCTATAAATGGTATGTTATTTAAAAAGAGGGAATAATACCTATCTAACTCTTTTTAAACTATCTCTTATAATAAATATTCTATATGCTGTAGTCCATTCTTGAAGAAGACAATCACAATATTTATTTTCAGAAAGATAGATTGTGAAGGTGCAGATACTTTGACTTGGACAAATCCAAAATGGAGAAAGAATGTTCTGTCAAACCCTAACTATTGGTTGCTTGTCTAACTGCCACTCCTCCCTTTATTCCTGCCTACCATATAGGATGAGGCTTAATGGGTCTACGGTAGTTACAATAAGCTTTTAATTGCTATTTCCAGTGATGGATCTAGGGGTGGGCAGGTGACCCAGTTGTGCCCAACAAAGCCTAAGGAGACATCACCTGGAGGCCTCTGGAAAAGAAACTCAGAAAAAAAAAAAAAATCGAATTGTCCCTATTTTCAGGAAGAATTTGGAAGGTACCAGTATGTGTTAATATATTCAGTGTGCGAGAATGCAAGGAAATAGTTTCAAGTAAGTATACAATTTTCAACAGTTCTCATTAGTTTTGTCACAGTATGCTTCTAAAATGACAGGAGAAAATAAGGAAGTTATTAATTAAAGGAAGAAACAAGGACATTTCTCTGGCTCTTCTACCTGTGATAGGCACGTGGAAGGATTAGTCAGGTATTTGTATATCCCTTAGGAATTGTACTGTATCAGCGGATGTGATAGTTAAGATAAGGGCATGGAAAAGAGGAAGGAGATGGTGTCAAGTCTAAGTGATTAGGATAATGCGCTTGTCACTGACTAAATCAGGGAGTACAATTTGTGGTAATATTCATGAGGTCTATTTTAAATGAGCTCAGTATGATGGTAGGATAATCCAGTGCAGACAGTTGAAAGGGGGAATAGAATGCTAATTTTTTTTTTCCCACTTTTAAGAGCCTAGGTCTCACTATGCTGCCCATAGGCTGACTCTGACCCTCTGGGCTCAGATAAATCTCCTGCCTCAGCCTCCAGAGTAGATAGGACTAGTGGTATGTGCTACCATACCTGGCTTTAGCATGCTAATGTATCTGGGTGCTCTGGAACAATCTCAGTGTAATGGAAGGCTCCACTGTACACTAGCTAGTTATATGACTGTGACAAGTCATTTAAGAATTCTATGTCTCATTTTCTTCACCTATAAAAGACAAAAAACATAAAGAATAACCACTATGTCAAATTGTGAGAAATAAATGATACAATAAATATAACACTTTTAATGCAGTGTCACGTACATAGGGGTTTTGTTTGTTTGTTCGAGACCCTACTGGAAGCTGGTAAATTCTTAAATACATATTTGAAGTCACAAAGGGAAAGACGGGCCATTAAAGGAAATAGGGAAGGAGTGACTGGTTCACTCATTCATTTACTCACAAACTAAATCAAAGCATGCTGAATAAGCCGGGCGTGGTGGCGCACGCCTTTAATCCCAGCACTCGGGAGGCTGAGGTAGGCAGAGCATTGTGAGTTCGAGGCCGGCTTGGGCTACAACGCGAGCGCAAGGCCGGCCTGAGCTACATAGTGCGACCCTGCCTCAAAAAAAAAAAAAAAAAAAAAACAGGGCCGGGAGTTTGGTTCAGTGCCTTAAGCGCCTGCCCTGGCAGGCGCGAGGTTGTGAGTTCAATCCCTGGTGCCGCAAAAAAAAAAAAAAAAAGCATGCTGAATATCTACTATGTGTGAATCACTGGGCTGGAACAGAACCAAGATAGTAGAAAGCAATATTCAATCCATGTACATTCAGTTATCATTAGCTAAGTACTTTTTAAAATTCCTCAGTGCTGGGGATGGAACACAGGCCCTCATGCATGCCAGGCAAGTGCTATTCCACTGAGCTGTACCCCCAGCTCCTGTTGGGTACTTTATTTATTTATTTACTAACTTGCCAGGCGTGGTGGCGCACGCCTTTAATCCCAGCACTCGGGAGGCTGAGGTAGGCGGAGCGTTGTGAGTTCGAGGCCGGCTTGGGCTACAACGTGAGTGTAAGACCGGCCTGAGCTACATAGTGCGACCCTGCCTCAAAAAACCAGGGCCGGGAGTTTGGCTCAGTGCCTTAAGCGCCTTCCCTGGCAGGCGCGAGGTTGTGAGTTCAATCCCCGGTGCCGCAAAAAAAATAAATAAATAAATAAATAAATATTTATTTACTAACTTATTTATTTTTGTGGTACTGGGAATCAAACTCAAGACTGCACTTGCCAGGCAGGCACTGTGTCACTGAGCTATACCCCCGGCCCCAGGGCACTTCATTTTATCAGGTACTTATGATATACTTTAATTTATTTCACTTAAGGGATACAATGCAATTTGAAGATTTCCCAAAAAAGTCAAATGAACAAATTAAAATAAAAGTATCAATTTCTATTTGAAGAATAAAGTTGGCAAAATGGAAATTACTGGTGATCTCAGAGAAAAATGTTTCAGTTAGTTAGACGAGGGTTGGGTTAGGATAGGCTTGCCTACGTAAAAAAAGAAAGCATTGGGGAACCTAAAGGGACAAAGACAGCTAATACTTAGTCATTAAAAACAAAACAAAACAAAACAAAACAAAAACACCCTGTGGCAAAGCAAGTAATATTTAGAAATGCTTAAAAAAAACTATTCATTCATAAATGAATAAATAAAGTGAATAGAAGAATAACTATACAATGACAATACCTTGATAAGATTGGTACTGCAAAGAAGTATAAGAACAGACAGATTTTCCTTAATTAGGAGGACCTTTCAGAATTTTAGACAGTGTAGCATTTTTTTCTACAAGTGAAAATCCCAGTATCATAAATAGCATTCTGTAAAAGTGTTCTCCATAATTGCAGTTTGCGTTGAGATCTGAGGGGAAGATGCGTGGAACTATACTCTATAATCAGAAGTAGTGTTTTTAATACCACTGCCCCATTTTATTTCAGGGGCCAGCTGAACCAAAACCCAAATATACTCTTAAACATCTACCCAAGCAAAGAACACACCCAACATCAGCAAACAGATAAACATTCCTTCCTTCCACTTGACATATTCTCACTCCTTAACTGAATTCCTTTCACTTGACAGGAAGACTTGGCCCTGTTTCAACTTCAGTTTCTATAGACTAATAATGTAATTTTAATGAAAAATATATTACAAACTCTAAGCACCCGTCTTAAAAACCACAATCCCCCCATTCCCTAACCTCATGTATGCTTTTTACATTATAGCATTTATCATTATCTAATACACTGTATGTTTTCTGTCACTTGCATATATTCTGTCTCCCCCTTCTACAAGGTGAACTCTATAAGGAGAGATTTTCAGGATGTTGTGTATGCTGTTACATGGCCAACATTAGAAACAGTGTTTGGCAGGCAATACTTGTGCAAGAATAGCTGCTAAAAGGCTAAGCCAATCTATCCCATTACAACAAAAATAATGTTGTAAAGCATTCTTTTGCATTGACTTTCACCAATGTACCATTTCCCATGTTAATATTACCTCACAAATTTCACATGATGTCATATGAATTGTCTTCTCTCAATTAAATTAATTTATTTTTATTTTTGATGATGATGATGATGATGATGATTATTATTGTCTTTTTGAGACTGAGTTTCACTATGCAGTTCAGGCTGGCCTGAACTCACTTTGTATGTAGTCCAGGTTGACCTCAAACTTGCAGTGATCTTCCTGCCTCAGCCTCCAAAGTGCTGGGACTACAGGCATATATCATCAATTAGATTAAGTTTCTTGAAGGTGGGAGCCATATATTATTTCTTAATTATTTCTTTACTCCCTGCATTTTCAGTGTTGACCAGTAAGTAAAGTGCAGTTTACTCTTCTTTTTACACTCCTGGTCTTTTCCTTCCCTTTTGAAGACTCACATCAACAATATTTTGCTGAAGAGAGACTGGCACTGTTTCAGTGAAGTCATTATCTATGCGACTTTGTTATAAAGTGATTGAACAGATTATGGTTTTAAGCTGTTGAAATGGCAAGTGGTGTTTTTCAGAAGAAATTATTTTATGAGTTCTAATGCAATAAAACATTTCAGTGATTCAACTGGCTGAATTACATTTTATTCACTTAGAGGGATATTCCGCCAGAGAAAACTAAAGCAAATATGGTTCCCTTTAACTTTTGCTCTCTACAAGTTTCACTCTTGGTGCTGTATCTCCTATTGAGCACTAGAACCCTTGGAGGGCTCTGGGAACAAAGCTGTTTGAAAGAGGCTGACTACAAACTATATTAACCAAAAAGAAGTCTTCACCATTTGGTATCTATCTATCTATCTATCTATCTATCTATCTATCTATCTATCGTCTTCCTGGGGACTGAACTCAGGGCCTCATACACGCTAGGCGAGTGCCCTACCACTGAACTACAGCCCTAGCTTACCATTTGGTTTTCAATCATTAACTCCCTCTTTGTAGACTTCTTGACATGTTATTCAATTATTTCTTCATAACCCAATCTAGAAAAATTATCATTCCTTATGTTTATAGTAAGAAATTTCCTAAATATTCTCTAACAACTCTGTACAATTGCAATGTTCCCTAAAAAAAGACTGTAATCTGAAATCAAGACAACTGAAAAACACACTTTTGATAAATATCATCTGTGCTGCTTTAAGGCTTTTGATGTTTGAATGGCACGCAAGCGCAACTTGTATTTGTTTGTTTTAATGTGTGATGTCTTTAGCAATTTAGTAATGTTCTCAAATCTTGTTGATAAGCTTAGGAAACTTGTCTTTATAAGGGCTTGGACATAACATGAAGGTCAGAAAGACAAGCATTTACATTCTACACTGCCATTTACTAGTATGGTCCTTAGCCTACTGCTTGTAAAGCCAGTTTGCAAAGGTTAAGAGGACAGGTCTTGATTAAGGCAGAACTAAGTTTAAATCTCAGCTCTGTGACTAACTAGCCATACGACCATGAGCCAGCTTCAAATCTCTCCAAGGTTCAGTTTCCTCATCTGCAAAAAGGGCACAAATATATCTAACTCACAGGACTGTTTATTGTGAGGTTTGGTTAGTAAAATGCTTAACAAGTGGCTCACAAAGAATGAGCATTCAATAATCTTCATCCATTACTAATAAATAATCAAATGATAGCCTATTTTGAGCAGATGTAAGGATTATAAAGTAATTATACACTTTACCACTGTCTTATATGGGTCAAAAGTTGGCTCAACACTCATTCAATTTTCTTCCCTACAGGTTTGGATATAGTAAGAATAATAACTAACAGGGTTAGGTTGGTCTTTCTTCATGATGTATAAATTGTGCTACAGAAATTACTTTTAAGATTTTCAAGAGGACATAATGGTTTCGTAAAAGAAATAAAGAATTTAGAAAGTGGTTTGTGCCATTATTGTACCTGTTTCTTAATCTGTTCCTTGTTTATCGATGACTTTAATCATATCAATACTTGGCTAAATTTTTTCATCTTGACATGTTCATATGGAATGTGACTGGATGTGAAACTTTTCACAATTGTTTTCATCATCCTTGTTTTCCTCAAGTCCTAGCACTTAAAAATCAACGTGAATCTGTCTTTACTTTTATTTAGTGGTTTCTACTATTAATTTAAAAAGTATTATTTAGCCAGGCATGGTGGCCCACGCCTTTAATCCCAGTACTCGGGAGGCTGAGGTAGGAGGAGCATTGTGAGTTGAGGCCGGCTTGGGCTACAACTCGAGTGCAAGGTCGGCCTGAGCTATATAGTGTGACCCTGCCTCAAAAAACTAGGGCTGCAAGTTTGGCTCAGCGGCTTAAGCGCCTGCCCTGGCAGGTGTGAGGTTGTGAGTTCGATCCCCGGTGCTGCAAATAAATAAATAAATAATATTATTTATGCCTAGGATAACCAAGCTACAATGGTAGGTTCCATTTTAACAGGAAATTATTTTATATTTTGCATTTTTACTTAAATTACTAATATGTGAAAGAGAATATGCTTACATTAAACTTTTACTTACAGTTTGTTTTAGGATCAGTGTTTTCAAATAAAACGTTCCATAATGATAGAAACTGTCTACCATTTGCACTGTCCAATATTTATATTTATAACATAAGACTATCAAGTAGTTGAAATGTAGCTAGTGTAACAGAGAAACTGAATTTATAATTTTAATTTTAAGTAATTGAAATACAAATAGCAATATGGTTGGCAGCTATCCTGTTGCATAACAGTTTTAGATAGTTTAAAAATCATCGATAATTATATTGAAGTTGAATAATAATAATTTTACTCATAATTAAACTATATAGTTTATATCATTGCCTCAGGAATTCCTGACGCATCTCCTGACTAATTGTGCCTGAAGAATTGAGGTTTTCAGCCTTGTTTTTTACTACTTTATGAATCAACATTCCAGTCTCCACCCACTCTGCCTACACCATAGGTGTCCTCAGAATCTCTTTTTGAAATAATTTGTAGTACACAAAGCAGAGATCTAACCCTGCCATTAAGGTCCCAAGGGATTTCAATTGTTTTTGTTGGCCTAATCTCTAAGGGATGGATGATGGTACTGCTATCTATCCCTCTATCCCATACAACTTCTTATATTAATTACATTTAGGTGATCTGCTATCTTTTTTCTCAACAAGGATGAGAGAGAACTGACTGTACACAGAACTATGGCATTCGGTTATCACTTAGCAAAAGAAGGATGAGGTTGAGTATCCATATGTATTTTCTCAGGGTCTACGAGAACAGCTGTAGCTACCCCTTTCCTCCTCTAGTTAAAAGGTTTTCCAAGCACTTGATAGTCTAGTTCCACTACTTTCTAGAGATAATCCTCCACAAACTGTTAATGAAATTTAGGGAGTTTTTCCTTTAAAAAAAAGTTCTAAATGGTGAACTCTATCTGAAGTAAAGAAATCTTATTACTCAAACACTAAAAATGTTAGGGTGCATACTGCTCCACTGAGTAAGATGGATGTAATAGTGTATACATGTACTCCCAAACCTTTGGAAGGCTGCCCTGTAGTGCAGTCCTGGCATTTCAGGAGAGTTAGGCAGGAAGATCGAAAGTTTGAGCCCAGCCTGGGCAACTTAGTGAGACCCTGTCTTAAAATGGGGTATAGCTCAGTGTGAAGGCCCTGGGTTCAATCCCTAGTGGTGGTGGTGGGGGGGAAGCGTTACTTTTTGTACTGGTGGTAGTAAAAAACGGTTTGGCACTACGTGACAGCTGCTAGTACATGTTTCAACAGCTGCTTAAAATGGACTGTTGGGATCAAGTAAGGCTTCCTTTCACATTTTAAAAGTAACAAGAAGAGATTATGTTTCTCTAAAGTGCTTTAACATACCTCATCACATTCAATTGCTTTAACATCCTGATAAGACAGGAAGATCAATGATTATTACTCTGATGTTTTATGAGTGGCATCTGATACCCAGTTGAGTTTTCCAGTATATCCATACACTTATATGGCAAAGGAGGTACCCAAAAAAGGTTCCCCTAAAAAATGGACACTAGAAGTCTATAATCTGTTTCTTTATGAAATTTGGATGGTCTTAATAGAGAGCTTCAGTTTGGTTCACCAAACTTTCTTTCCTTTTTTTCCACTAAACTGTTTAAAAGCAAAAACATACCAGAGAAGATTTTATAAAGACAAAAATAGGGATATCGTAAGTCTCACATGTATAAACAGCTTATAGGTTTAAGTTATTATCTCTTTGCTTTCAATTTCCTGAAACAACTTTAGTCATTCACCCTTCAACAACAGCCCCCAGATGGTGGTTTTCTTCTGCTCCTGGCTGTCTGTGGAGTAGCAGATTATCCACACATATTACTTGTCAGGCTTAAAACCTCAGCTCTTCTGCTTCCTCTTTGCTAACTCTTATCTTATCCTTTCCTTCCCAGACAACTCTCCTCCACCTCGATACTAGTTTGAAATGTTTCTAACAATACAGTTTTAGTTGTTTCTGACATTTGGTGAATTATGTATAGGTCCTTCTGAAATGTGAAATATGTACAGCTCCAAACATACGAATAAAGTAAGTTATTCACATGCTATGACGCTTCATAAAGGACTGTATTTAAATCTATGTCTTTGCAAAGTTATTGAACTTGGAGAATATCCTTGACTGGTTAAAACAACAATATTCAGTCTTCCAAATTGGCATCTCATTTTTCTTGGAGTTCATGGGAAAAAAGAAAAAGAAAAAAGGCAATATAAAAATTATCCAGGTTTAGAAGTATAGCTCACATGCCTCACATGTGCAAGGTCCTAGGTTTCATCCCTAGCACCATTAAAAAAAAAAAAAAAGAAAGTTTTGTTTGAACAAATTTCTGTCAATTTAATATACAATATTCATTTGATATAATTTATGAAATGTTTATAACCACCACTCCGTTACACTGCAAACAGTCATATATACATGTTTACCATACTTGCTTAGTGATGCTGGTAGCTTCTCTCTTGAATTATGGAGAAGACGGAAAAAGGATTTAAAGTACAGGATAGAAAGAAATCAGGACCATGTAAACCACAGGGTAATAATACCCTTAACAACTTTTAGATTTAGAGTTTTAGAGCAATGGGAAAGCTATTCACATTCAAAAGACATTTTATAGTCAGGCATGGTGGCACACCTTTATAATAATTCCAGCACTTGGCAGGCTGAGACAGGAGGATTGCCATGAATTTGAGGTCAGCCTGGGCTACACAGTAAAACTGTGCCACAAAACAAAACAAGAAAGACAGAACTGCATTATTTCCACAGTTCACCATAAGCAATAGCTACTGAACCTATTTACAAAATTTGTGTAGATGTCCACAGATTCTCTCTAGCCTACTTTTTCTTAAATGTGTTTCAGAGATATTCATGCAGGAACTTTTTAATTATAATTAATGAACTGCATCCAAAACATAGTTTACATGTACCTTTTTCTCTAAAATTAACACAGCAGAGGAAGTGGAAGGGGAGGGAGGTGACGGGGATAAAAATGTATTATATACATGTATCAACTCCCCACAATATATGTCATTGTATACTGCAAATGTGTATTAGTAAAAAAAATTTTTCAAAACAAAATTAAAGCACCGAAACTACAAATATGCTGTCTTGGTAAAAATAAATGCTAAAAGAGAATAATACTAAAAATGGTATAAGGATCTTTATCATAAAGTGGGGAAAGGAGCCTGAAACGGGGCCTTGGATCCTTCCCCATAGGAATTCCTAAACACAAAGAAGAATTAATCTCATTCTGAGTTGGGTAAATACAAAATGGAAACAGCACTGGATGTATGTAAAGACAGAATTTAAAAAATCCAACAGAACGTGAAGAAAAATGACAGGTGAAGAACTCTTTACAGAAAGAAAATCCTGTTATGTAACAGACTGACTTGTGTCAAAACATACTGCCAGTGAATTAAAAAACAATTCAATGAAGCACATGCTACATGAAACAGGTTAATAGAAGAAATCATGGTCCAATACAAGGAGTGAAACATAATTTGGCAGACACTGACAGAGATGTGGGAAAAAGAAAACATAAGATCGCTAGGGAAATTAATGAAGTCAGAACTGGAACGAGTACAAAGACCTGGTTCTATTGAAAAAAGCAGAGTAAGGGAGATGGGATGTACAGGTGGGAAAAGTAACATAAGAAAATGATCCAGAGGGCAGAGTTAAAAAAAAAATTAGAAAATTACAGATAAGAAACATGGGCATAGTCATCACCAGTATCTTGTTTACTTTTCTCTCGTTGCTGAGACAGAATATCTGATGCCCAAAATCAGGGAAGGAAAGGTATATTTCTTACAGTTGTCAGAGGTTTTAGTCCATATTCAGCTAGCTGCAAAACAGGGTGGCATGGCGGGGCAGCCATTCATGGCAGCCACAAAACATCAAGGCACGTATCAGCAAGAGAGAAGACACACCTTCTTCCCACCCTTACACTGTATGTCGGCTCCACCCCTGGGTGGGTGCAACACTCACATCACCAATCCCAGTGCTAGACAACAAACCAATCATGAAAGCCAGACTCAGCCTTGTCCATGATTACATGAGGCTTAAGTGGGGGCCATCTGACCACACTATAACAACCAGTATCCTTGATGAAGATAAAGGGAATACAATAAAATACATATAACTAGGGATACTTTCTAAGAATAAGAAAGGAACTTGAAGTTATAGATGAAAAGGGCTATAGTATCTGAGGGAAAATAATCATAAAAGTCAATGCTGAGACATATCCTAATTAAGTTACTGAATTCCAATTACTAAAAATAAAATTCTTTATGTTATCAAAGCAAAAGAAACTCAAGGGCAAGTCTGAGAACAGTTACAACCTGAAAACTATCATAATTCCAACATTCTTATGCTTGAATTACTGGCTAAAAAATTAGTATTACAAAACTACTTTCCCATGTGTATTTTTGATAAGAAACCTTGGGTAAAAATTACAGCTACAGAAAATCAAAAAAAGATGAAATGAATAAGACCTATGGGAATCCCCATTATTAAGATATTAAAATTTAAAACAATTAATACTTCAATTTATAATTTAACACTTGTTAGCATTAATATAAAGTCTATGAAAGAAGTATTGCTAAATTAGATAATTGTGATTTTGAAAATACACAGAAATGAGGGCTGGAGATAAACCTCAGAGGTACAGCACTTGCCTAGCATATGCACAAGGCCCATGAGTTGAATCCCCAACAGTGTAAGATCAAAAACAAAAGAAAGAAAATACATAGTAATGCTAATGATATTAGAAAGTTACACAGAAGTTTTCTAAAAATCTACAACTAGCCATGCCTTGAAAAATTACAAAGCAGTGAGTTTTTTGTTGTTGTTGTTGCGTTTTGTTCTTGACTGGGGAAGTGGATAGCAGTGAGGGTATATTTAAAATAATTATTTAATATCTTGATAAAGAATCACCTTAACATATGAATTATTCACAAATCTATAACACAGCTTATATCAATCAATTTTACAAATCAAGAAATGAAAAGCAAAGCTGAAGGAAACTAATTGCCTATAGTTGCATAATAAATAACAGAAAAAGGAGAGTATCACTTTTACTATGAATTTTTTGTTTGTCTCTAACAGCTTTTGTGACAACCTTGCACTCTGACATTATTTTTGGCTACTGAGTAACACCTATCTTAACCAGAGGCCTGTAGTATCATGATCTAACACAACAAAATTATAATGAGAGTGTTCAAAGATTATGGAAGAGAAAATACATTTGGGGAAACACAGCAGATGTACAATTCTATCAATCAAAAGTGCTTATCTGCTGAGGCTCTGTTCTGCTGAACCTTGTAAGAAAATCTAGAGTGAAAATGAAACTGACAAGAGCTCCTTAGTCCTAAATAGGGAAAAAATGCAGAAAAGATATTAAATAACTATTTAAAAAGAGTGAAGAGCAAGCAATGTAAAATCTTTGAAAAATGAAACTTTAAAATTCACATATGTAGAGTCAATGAATTAGAGGTAACACTGGATCCCAGTAGGAAGGTCAGGCAAGGTATTACAGAAGAAAGGTACTTTCAGTTACATTACAAAGAAAGAAAGGCTGACTCATAACTTTAAGACTGGCATATTTTTGTACTTAAAATTTTTTGTAAGATGGGCATGGTGGACAGTACCTGCAATACTAGTTTCCTGGGATACTGAGGCAGGAGGATCATAAGTTTGAGGCCACCTTGAGCAACCGAGTGAGACACTCGCTCAAAAGAAAATGTTTAAAAAGGGCTGGAGATGTAGCTCAGAGGTAGAGCACTTGCCTAGCAAGTTCAATACCAAATAACTCAAAAGAAAACAAATTAAAAAAAAAAGTTGCCAGTAATTCCATTACAAGGTTTCATATATTTCACTAGTAAAGTTTTACACAACATAAATGACTAAATAGTACAGTAATCTGAGGCCAAAATTTAGGGAAATGAAACCCAATCTTTTCTATTAACAAACAACCTAAACAACTTCTTACAAGAAAATCAGACTAGAATAAGTAGTTATGACTCTATCTTATTTAGTGACTCAGCCAAACATGTTTATTTAACATCATTGTCCTTGAAGTCATCTTTGACCTTTAGTAAAGCATTTGTTAATACCATTTCCTTGTCATGCTTCTTATCCTGCCTGCCTTTTATCAGAAGTGAAGTGAATTAGCCTATGAGTGGAGAAAGAGCCTAAGAAGGAAGTTCAAGGCCCTTCCAGCCACAAAATGCAAATCTTTTATGAAAGACACTTTAATTTCCATCACACCACTTATATATTTTCTAGAGCAGTAACTGCAAATTTGCCTATGATCACCTGAAATTTATGTTACAGGATATCTCCAACTTGTAAAAGAGTTGGTCCCAAATATTCACTTCTGAGTTACATATAACTCTGAATATGCTTTTATCCACAAATTAATGTTTCCTATAAAATTTAGATTTTTAGATTAGTCAGCAAAGGGGCTATACAAATTTAATACCTTATTTGGTATGATATCTTTTTTTAAAAAAAGTACTATTAATATACAACTAATTATGCAAATCAGATTATATTTAAGAAATAAATTTACATTGCATACTGAATTAAGATAGGAAACATAAAAATAACACAATAAATGGGAACTTAACAATATTTGAACTGAACTTTTGGTTTTATTTAGAATTTTAGGGACTGGTAATATTCTTTGTTGTATCTTACTTCTTTTAGAAATTCAGAAATTTATGGCTTGTCTTTTGCTTGACATATTCATGATTAATAATAAAACCATAGGACATTGAGGTTAGCACTTCAGAGATTATATTAAATCTGACCTTACTTTAGAGATGAAGAAATAGCCTCAGATAGATGAAATAACTTGACAGGAGTTTTCTAACTTACCAGTTCTGGACCAGAAATTCTATCCTAAGTTTCCATTTTAGCATTGTTATTCAATCATTATAAAGACCACATTTTTGCTTAGAAATAAAGTAAATAGAAACATTACCCAAACCACTTTATTGGCATAATTTAATAATAAATAATAAAGTTGAGAATGTATTCACAATATGATTTTCACATAGGCCCATCAATCAAGGCCTTGTTTGTAATGGTTAAAAAAAAAAAGAGTAACACATTTGGATGTGATGGTGGATGGCTATAATACCCACAATCAGAGTCTGAGGCAGGCAGACTGCAAGTTCGAGCCCAGCTTGGGAAATTTTGTGGGACACTGTCTCAAAATATAAAAGGGCTAGTGATGTAGTGTAAGTGTAAAAGCCCTGGTTTCAATCTCTGGTTTGCTATAAACTAACAAAGAAATATAAAAAGGAGAGAAACACCTGAAATATCCACCCATAGAGAAAAGGATAATTGTGGTATAATCGCATGATATAAAGCCATACTTTAAATCAATGAACTCAATCTAAATTAAAAAATACAGATAAACCACAAAACAAAATGAAGGAAGAAGTGAGTTGAATAACTGTATGTAGCATATATGAACATTTATGCAAGTTTTAACTCAGAAATCCATATTGTTTTTAGATGGACATATAAAGAAGAGCACAAATAATAAAAGGAAGGATACACACTGCCTCCTGGAGAGTAGCGGATTAGGGGTGAATGGAAAAGAATGGGAGTTAGAAGAAGTACAACAGAGATTCCAATTACAAATGCTGCATTTCTTTAAAAATTTAATTCTAAAAGATAAGTTCATAGATATAGGGTATAGACATATTTGAAATATTTTGTAATATTTTAAAAGAAGCCAGTTTGCTTCACAAAATAGAATTTATAACTGAAAGAGAATAGATTGAACAAAATTTGAATTTATTATAATACTTAGCAAGAAGAGAAAAAAAACTGGCATAAAATAAACTCAGTTTGTAAGTATAAATGACAAACACAAACTGAAGTAGAAATAATAAAGACAGAATGTTGTGAATTTTGGATTGGATAGTTCTCAAGGTCACTGTGAGTGATGGTATTGACTCAAACCAGTTTGCTTGCTGCTAGTATATTCTTACAAAGGGAAAAAGGAACAGAGGTCATTATGAGGCATTAATGCCAAGAAGCACACCAGCAAAGGTCCCACCAGGGATAGGATAGACATCATGTAGATGTGACTCCGAGATAGTCTTTAATTACTTGATTTCTTAGATCATCCTCAGTTTACTCCTAATGATAAAGGGTGACGTGTCTTTTTAATACATTTAGATGTGGTGTTGGGTTTTTAAATATTCAACTACAAGCATCAAAAAAAGGTTTACTGATCAGGGATGTTAACATAAACCTTATCTCTTAAGTTCCCTTTAATCATAACATAACTGGTATTCACATGAGAGTCTGATTAAAGGTACTAGTTTACTTACTGTTCTTTAGGAATTTTATTATGTTTTGAGGGCAATGGGAGAGTGAGGAGTGGAAGGGGCTATAAAAAAGGACTGAGATATGTAAGGAACATGCACCAATTTTCCACGCTAAATGTGATCACTAAAAAAAAAATTGTTATCACTATACACAGCAGACATGTACTAATAAAAATAAAAATTATAAAAATTAATAGAAATTTTACTGTTTATTAACTAGTGGTCCTTTTTAAAAAAATATACAAATGATTCCCCATCCAAAGTAAAACAAAAATCAAAACACAAATTGAAAGAACTAATATTGATTTGGTAAAAATCATTTTCTTTGGTCTTACTTATAAAAGATATGACATTAAATAGTTTGCCTTGATGACCTTATTATCTAGAAAACCCTAAAGAATTTATATACACACACAACTGGCCAAGGATATAGCTCAGTGGCACAGAGTCTGCTTGGGAAGAGTGAGGTCCTCCGTTCAACTTCCGGTACCAAAAAAACAAAACAAAACAAAACAGCAACACACATACACACACTTTGCTAAATGAATTTAGCAAAGTTGCGTGGAATAAAATCAATATATAAAATCAACTGTATTTCTACATACTAGTAATGAACAATCCTAAAAAGGAGTTATGAAGACAACACATTTATAATACATTAAAAATAATAAAAATCTTCAGGAATAAATTTAACTAAGGAGGCATAAAGACTTGTACAATGAGGCCTGGGAATGTACCTCAGTGGAAGAGCATGAACTTAGCTGCACCTATGATCACATGAGAGGCAAATCTAGATGTAAATCATTTCATCTTTGGCCCCAAAAGACTCATGAACATCCCTTCATGCAAAACACATTAGTTTATCTCTAAGGGTTGCCAAAGTGCTAACAGTTTCGCTATTGTTGAACAGGCCAAGCTCAAAATCTCCTGAGACATACGGCAAACTCTTAACTGTTAGCCCCTGCAATTCAAAAGAATAGCTGTTGACGTACAATGCCGCAGGGTAAATAAACAGTCCCATTTTGGAAGGGACGAATAGGGAGACAGACACCAATAGGCTAAAGCAAGATGGAAATCCAGCAGGGCAAACATTAAATCCTGTAACTCCATGTCCAATACCAGAGGCAAGTCATAGCAATAAGATAGCAACTCCAAAGGTCTTGGGTGGCTCCACCCCTCTGGTGCTGCTGGTGGTGGTTGTGGCACTCATAGCTTTTCTCTTGGGCCAGCTTTGCTCATTCCTTGCAACTTTCCTCAAACATTCCATGTTCCTGGTTTCTCCAACTTTCTGGAGTCTCCACTACACTTCTGGCTTCACTCTCACAGCCACGTGCACGGCCTTCACAGGAGCACAAGCCCTGGTCACCAAGGCCTTCTAAAATCTTAGTAGAAGCTTCCTTGACCTCACAAAACTTACATTCTGCATGCCTGAAAATCCACCATCATGTAGATGATGCCAAGGTCTGCCACCAGGTTGAACAGTAGCCTGACCCCCTTAAATTGTGGCTGCACAGGTCTTGAGTACCTGGATGGCTGAAGGCTATGAACTGAAGCCCTAGGGAATCAACACTCTAAGCAACAATTCTTCCCAGCGCTGGTGCCCTGGGGCTCTCTTCTCAAAACAAAGTGTTACATTTTTATAGGCGGAAGTATAGGATCTTACTATTTTGTGGATACCCTTGAGGAATCTTTCCGACTGTCCAGACTCAAACTACTTGACCTCTGTATTTATTTTTATTTTTATTTATTTATTTATTTATTTATTTTTTTGTGGCACCAGGACCTCTGTAAAAATAGCTTTTATCAAAAAGACAAAAAATAATTTACAGTAAGGATGTGAGAAAAGGGACTTGTACTCTGACAGTGGAAATGTTGGTGGGGAGTTTGGCTCAGTGGCTTAAGCGCCTGTCTGGCAGGTGCGAGGTTGTGAGTTCAATCCCTGGTGCCACAAAAAAAGAAAAAACAAAACTTGGTTTATGACAGTGGAAATGTGAATTAGTACATTTCTTATGGAAAACAGTGGAATTTCCTCAAAAAATTAAAATTAGAACAAATATAACCTAGCAATTCCACTTTTATCAGTATAGTATCAACCAAAGTGTTCAACAATGAACTTTTTAAAAAGTGGGATTTATACACATTGGACTATTATCTGGCCTGGGGTAGGGGGAAGGAAATTCTGTCATTTGCAACACAGATGAACACAGAGGACATTATGCTAAGTGAAATAAGGCAGATAGATAACAACTGTGATCTCACTTATATATGGAATGCAAAAAATCAAACTCATAGAAGCAGAGTAGAACGGTGGTTACCATAGGTTGGGGTGGTGGTGATGAGGGAGTGAGGTATATATCAAAGGACACAAAATTTCAGTTGAAATTAGGTAAAAGATATGTTAATTAGTTTGATTTAAACATCCAGTAATGTATACACATATCAAAAGATCACAATGTGTACTACAAATATATATAATTTTTCTCTTTTCAATTACCCTCCCCGCTAAAAAACATGAAAAACAACAAAATGACACCAAAAATAAAAGCAACAAAGGAAAGATTAATTGGACATTACTAAAATTAAAAATTTATCTTCAGCAAAATATATCCTAAAGAGAGAAAATATTTTTAAATCATTTATCTGGTAAGACTTTAATATTCAGAACATATAAGGAACTTTTGGCTGGGTGTGGTGGCACACACCAGGAATCCCAGCACTTGGGAGGCTGAGGTAGGAGATCACTGTGAGTTTGAGGCCAGCCTGGGCTAAAAAGTGAGTCCAAGGCTAGCCTGAATTTGACAGTGAAACCCTATCTCAAAAGACCAACAAACAAACAAACAAACAAAAAAAGAACTTTTCCAACTCAACAAAAAGACAAGTAACTCAATTTAAGAGTGAGGAAAGGATTTGAATTGACATTTCCTTAAAAAAAGATGTACAAATGGCTAATAAGCACATGAAAAAATGCTCAACATCATTAATTATTAGGAAAATGCAAAACTACAACGAGATACCACTTAACCATTAAGATGGCTATAATCAAAAAATCAGAAAATAAGAAGTGTTGGGGAGGACATGGAGACACTAGAACACTTTGTACATCGTTTGAGAGTGTGAAATGGTGCAGCCTCTATGGAAAACAATTAAGCAGTTCCTGGAAATGTTGAACACAGAACTACCTATGACCCAGCAATTCTACTCCCAGTTATACAACAAAAGGAATGGAGAAAGGACTCAAAAAGATACTTATCTGCTAATGGTCAAATCAGTAATACTCACAGTAGCTAAAAGATGGAAACAACTTAAGTGTCCATCATCAGATACACGAATGACCAGAATAAGGACTATACATGCAATGGAATATTATTGAATCATAAAAGGGAATTAAGCTCTGATAAATGAATATGAATAAACCTTGAAAATATTATGTGGAGTGAATAATTCAGATACAAATATACAAATATTTCATGATTCCATTCATATAAAAATTTAAAAATAGGCAAATTCATAGACAGAAAGAGAGTAAGAGATTAACCAAGGCTGGGCAAACAGGAGCAGATGGGGTATTAATTCTTCATGAAGCCGGGTGTGGTGGTGCACGCCTTTAATCCCAGCACTCGGGAGGCTGAGGTAGGAGGAGCATTGTGAGTTTGAGGCTGGCTTGGGCTACAATGCGAGCGCAAGGCCGGCCTGAGCTACACAGTGCAACCCTGCCTCAAAAAACCAGGGCCAGGAGTTTGGCTCAGTGACTTAAGCGCCTGTCTGCCAGGCACGAGGTTGTGAGTTCAATTCCCGGTGCCGCAGGAAAAAAAAAAAAATTCTTAATGGGTACTGTGATTCTGGTTGAGATGATGAAAAAGTTCTGTGGATAGTGGTAATATACCCATAACTACAGTATTTCTTTATGACAAATTCTATAAGTGAAACGGATGTGCCAAAAGGTGTAAAATAATTAGACGCTGAACAGTAGTTGAATTTATATTTTACATTATTGATAAAACTTTAACATTTTTCCACCAATGATGAAGTCTTTGTAATCAGTTTTAATTGCATCTAGTGAAATACAGGTCTAGTGAAATCTAGTAATCTCACAAACATTTGTGACTTATTCACCTTTTAAGAATAGGTTTACATAGCTTAATTTTTCTTTTCTTTTCTTTTTTTTTTTTTTTTTTTTGGTGTGGTATAAGGGATTGAATCCAGGGACTTGTGCATGCTAGGCAAGTGCTCCACCACCTACCTACATCCCAAGATCCGTAGTCATTTCTTGAAGCAGGTGCTGTCAGTACATGAGCAATGAAACCAAAAAGCGTATTGGTAATTCCAAAATACCTGGTAGGATATTATATCTTTTCATCTATTCTCATTGTTAAAATAGGTATTTTTTGTCTAGCTAATAAGAGACTTCATTGGCATAAGCCTATCAATAAAACAGCATTTTGCTACTGTTTCATATATACTTTGCTTCACATAGTTGATAATCAATCCATCTCCCTATAATTTGTTGGAATCTCAAGGCAAATAGGTTTAACAGCTATTGGAATGACTAACCTTTTACAAACATAATTAGTAATATTACAGTTGATTAGGTATACCTGGTCACCACACTAGGTTGTAAGCTCATTGAAAGCAGGGTTATTTTATTACTAATGAAACAACAACAACAACAAAGAACTTCTGGTTAGCATCATGCTTTATAACAGCAACTGCTTAAACGATGCCATTTAAACAAAGGAAAGGGGTTTTCACATTGCTTGGGAAAAAAAGTGGGTCTTTAAGCTGGAATATGTTAGAGTCAAAGTAGATGAGCTGAAAATGAATCATGCCGCTATTTATAATGGTAATTACAGCATAGTTTGTAATAGAAAACATCTGGAAACAACCCAAATGTCCATCAAAAAGGAATCAGAACAATTACACACTTGATTACTGTGTAACTAGTACAACCAGAAGCAGATCCTATAGGATGTCCTACTAAAGTATTAAGTAACATGAGAATGTAATATGCTAAGTAATATACATAATGTGATTACATTTTAATGATACTAGTAATATGAACAATGTTAGGAAAGATAAAGGAATCTAGAATATGCCTAAAGTGCTTACAGTGGCTGTATGTTGAGCAAAGGTTGATATGGCTGACAACTTTTACTTGACTGGGGTTGTATACTTTCTATACTGTGCATCATTATATTTAAAATTTTACTGTGAGCCGGGCGTGGGGGTGCACACATTTAATCCCAGCACTCGGGAGGCTGAGGTAGGAGGAGCATTGTGAGTTCAAGGCCAGTCTGAATTATATAATGCGACCCTGTCTCAAAAAACTAGGGTCAGGAGTTTGGCTCAGTGGCTTAAGCACCTGCCCGGCAGGCGTAAGATTGTGAGTTTGATCTCTGGTGCCACACAAAAATATGAATAAATAAATACATTAAATTAAATAAAATTTTACTGTGAATATATTTTGAATAAGAATAATTTTAAACAAGTATGTCAGTCATTTTGCCTTTGGTCCATAATTAAAATGTATACACAAAACCAAAAAACAAATCTCAAAAAATGCTAATCTAAGATTCCAAGGAAATGTTTCTACCATTACTTATACTTTTACCAAGTATTTAATTTCCATTTTGTTTACTATTTGACTTACCCAACTGAGATGGTAATAGCCCTTGAGTGATTTCTTCACTATTTTTATGAGTATATTTTATTTTTAAAAATAATATATTGCATATAAAGAAAGTAGGGTAGAAAAAAAATCCAATAACTGCATTAACAATAGCCAACCTAAAAAACTCAGAAACAGACATGATAAAATTACTGTATAGGAACTAGATGGAAGAAAATAAAATGTTACTAACATATAAAAACTTTGAATAAATGAAAGATATATTTTCTTCTCTTAAGATGATTTAATATTTGAAAAGATTATTTTCCTTATTCATGCAATTCCAACAGAATTCCTTTTAAACTGCTTAGAATTTGACCTAGAAGAGGGGTCAGTAAGTTTTTTCCGTAATATTTTAGACTTTGTGGTTTACACAGTCTCTGATGTAATCATTCAACTGTCTTATAGTATTAAAGCAGCCATAGATAATACATATGAATAAATACATATTCCAATAAAGCTTTATTTATACCCACTGAAGTTTGAATTTAATATAATTTTCCTATGTCAATAAATATTATTTTTCTGATTTTCCCTTCAACCATTAAAAAGTTAAATATCATTTTTAGTGTCTAGATTATAAAAACAGGCAACAGGATAGATTTGGTTTGTAAGTTATAGCTTTCTGTCTCCTGATACAGAAGAACAAACATCCATAAATAGCCAGGGAAAGTCTGGAAAAAAATCAACTACTGAGATCTGGAGCTAGAATAACCAGAAAGAGAAATGAAATAAAATGGTGGTGGTGGGGGTATGTGTGCTTAAAAACACAACTAAATACAGATGGATATTTAATATATGAAATAGACTGCATTTCAAATCAGTGTAAGATGAGTTACTTATTCAACAAAATGACATAAGGACAGGTGGCTACTCATTGAAAGTACAGATGAAAAAGGAAGCCACTATAGCCCATTTTTTATACCAATATACTTCAGTTTTTCACATTGGAAAATTAAAACCATTTAACCCATACAAATGTGGGTGAATATTTTTATAATCTCAGATTTCATGTATGGCACAAAATGTAGAAACTCAAATAAATATTTAGGAATTTTCCTGCACAAAAATGTAAATCTCCAGGATGATGCTGAGGGGAAATGATCAGGATAACTCTGCAACAGAGGCCCAGAGAATAACAGCTCTGTGGCTAAGAATAAGTATTACATGTACTGATCTTATAAAGTATAGTAAGTAGAAAAATCACACTGTAGAACAGTACATATAATAAAATCCCATTTTATTTATAAAGTGGTATGCACATAATTGCACGTGGGTTTGTGTATGTGAAATAGTATCTCACTATGGTTTTCAGCAAGGAGATACAGTAATCCTATAGGGAGGTTTCAAGAAAAAGATGAAATTGATAGATTACTTGATAGCTATGAATACACTGAGAAATATTTATAATTTTTATCAGAAATACAAATAAATAAATAAAAGAAATGAAGCCATCATTTACTCTAGGTGAAACAAAATGCTATATAAAGAAAGTAAATTTAGCCAGGCATGGCGGTGCACGCCTTTAATCCCAGCACTCGGGAGGCTGAGGTAGGAGGAGCGTTGTGTGTTCGAGGCCGGCTTGGGCTACAAGGAGAGTGCAAGACCAACCTGAGCTACATAGTGTGACCCTGCCTCAAAACACTAGGGCCAGGAGTTGGCTCAGTGGCTTAAGCGACTGTCTGGCAGGTGTGAGGTGGTGAGGTTTGATTCCCAGTGCTGCCAAAAAAAAAAAAAAAAAAAAAAGCTAATTTAATCATAGTCCACTAAAAATCACAGTAGTGAATAACATATACATCATAATAACAGAAGCACTGTGAGCCAGGCGTGGTGGCACATGCCTTTAATCCCAGCATTCTGGAGGCTGAGGTAGGTGGAGCCTTGCGAGTTCAAGGCTGGCTTGGGCTACAACGTGGGCAAGGCTGGCCTGAACTACATAGTGCGATCCTGCCTTGAAAAAAAAAACAGGGCTGGAATTTGGCTCAGTGGCTTAAGCACTGCTTGGCAGGCTCAAGGTTGTGAGTTCAATCCCTGGTACCAAAAAAAAAAAAAAAAAAAAAAAAGCACTGTGTGTTGAACTAACCAAAAATTATGATATACTTATTTCTGAAAGATGGGAGTGAAATGTGTGATGTGTATGTAACAAAGTTGTATTTTCACCTTTCACCTAAAATTGAAATATTAGATTTTAATGCTATTTTGAAATACAGGGGCAAGGAAGAAAATATCTATAAAATTTTAAAGTGATTGCCACTGACAAAGCAGGAATTGGGAGTGGAAGTAGAGTTACGAAACATGGAACAACTGTGTTTTTTTTTACCCCCATTATAAGCCTTCAAGACATTTTTGACTTTTTAGACTACAGAGATGTGTAAATTTTGTTAAAAATAACATTATGATCTGGCTGTGGTAGTGCATGCCAATAATCCCAGCACTCACGAGGCTGAGGCAGGAGGATCACCACAAGTTTGAGGCCAGCCTGGACTATGTAGTGAGTTTAAGACCAGTCTGAATTACATAGCGAGACCCTACCTGAAACAAATAAACCAATAAACAAATAATAATAATAATAACAATAAAAACATTACATAACATTAATGCTTCTTTGGCACAAAACACTATTAAAATATAGAAAGATGGGGCCAGGGATATAGCTCAGGGCTGGGGATACAGCTCACTGGCACAATGTCTGCCGGGCAAGTGTGAGGTCATGAGTTTGATCTCTGGTACCAAAAAAAATAAAAAAATTAAAAAAATAAAAGTGTGTGTGTATCTATCTATCTATATACATATATATACACACACACACAGAAAGATAAAAATGTGAAAAATATTTCCTTATACACTACAAAGATAACTATTGTCCAACATACATAGAATATATGTAAATCAAAAAAATTAAAGTCAAGAAAGATACCAAAATAGGTAAAGGAAGGAATACCCAATTTGTAGAATTATGAATGGCTAATGAACATGTGAAAAGATTTTTTTTTTTGTCGGTACCGGGGATTGAACTGACAACCTCACGCCTGAGCCAAAACCCTGACCCTACATTTTTTGAGGCAGGGTCGCACTACATAGTTCAGGCCAGCCTTGCTCACATTGTAGCCCACGAACTCACATCGCTCCACCTACTTCAGCCTGCTGAGTGCTGGGATTAAAAGCATGTGCCACCACGCCTGGCTGAAAAGATTTTCAATCACAGTAATAATCAAAGAAATGCAAATTAAATGATACCAATATTTTCCTATCACAGCAGCACAGTGTTGAGGTATAAGAAATACCCCAGCAGACCCAGTGGGTGGGAGCATACATCAGCCAAATAATACCTCTTCATTGATGAGCAATCTGGTACTACCTAACAACACTTACAAGTGGTGATGTTTTTCATCTTGCAATTCTACTTTTAGTCATCTGTTGTACTAAAATATTCTAGTGGAGAAAAATATGTGTATAGGAATATTCAATTTAGCAAGGTATTGCAAAGAACTTTTAACTCTCAAAAACATCAACTAAATTATGGAACAAGAGTTTAGAGGTTAAAATGAGTAAGTATATATGTCATGATCTTATATTAATGTGTTAAGTAAAAAAGCATGTTGCAGAACAATGCATATAATGAAAGCACATTTTTATTTAAGAAATGATACAGGGGCTAAGGTGAAGCTAGCTCAGTAGTAGAGTACAGTACATGCTTAGCATGAGCAAAGCTGTGGGTTCAATACCCAGCGCTCTTGCCAAAAAAAAAAAAAAAAAAAAAAAAAAAAAAAAAAAAAAAAAAAAAAAAAAAAAAAAAAAAAAAAAAAAGAAAGAAAAAAGAAAAAGACAAAAATTCCACACATAATTTATGTTGGGTTATATATTTCCATAAGGAGAGATTCACAAAGAAAATAAACCAAAGCACTAGCAATAAACAAACTTTGGCGGTGATGTAACTCCAGAGGAATTTCACTTTTTGTGTTGTTTCAATTGTTCATAGTAAGAAAATTGTGGTAGTCCCTTGGTGTCTGCAGGGATTGGCTCAAGGACCTCTCTGTGATGATACCAATATCTGTGGCCATTCAAATCCCTCACAGTTGGCCTTCCATATCTGTTGTAAACTCTGAAATGTTTAGATCCATGGCTGAATGAATTTACAGATTTTTCTGGGTGTGGTCACCCACATCTGTAGTCTCAGCACTCTGGAGGCTGAAGCAGGAGGATCAGAGCAAGTCTGAGGCCAGCATGAGCTACACAGTGAGTTGAAGGCAGCCTCAGCTGCATCTTGAGGCCTTGTCTCAAAAAACAAATGAGCAAAACAAAACAAAACTGAATCCACAGATTTGGAGTCCATGGATATAAGGCTGGCTCTACTCCAAATTAAAAACTATCAATGATACATTTTAAGGTATCCAGCATTGTGTCAGTTACTTTGGACTAATGAATTATAATTTTAACCACAACCTCTCTATATTACTTTATTTTTATAATCATGAATATAAACCTTGTTAGTAATGATTTAAAAAAAACTTTATTCTTGGACTTCCTCAGCATATTAGGCAGTTACCTAGTTCTACTTAAAATCTTCCTTATACTAATTGTTGCTAAAACATTCAGTGGCCTTTGGTTTTTTGTTTTAAAAGTTACACATGTTCAGTAATATTCCAGCAGCATAATGAGGTGTAGAAAAATTTCCCTTTCCATTTGGTCTTTCCATTCCCAATCCCCAATGGTAATTACTCCAAAGAAACTGTTGTATATTTGTCAAAAAATTTCTATAAATATATATGATGATCATCCCACTTTTATTACACAAATGAAGTGATACTATAATACTAATTTGAAACTTGCTGACATACATCTTCACATATCAGTCTAAGTAAATATGTGATTATTGTAAAATATTCTTTAATAGTATTTCTCTTTCTTTTTCTTCTTAGGTTCTTCAAAACGAGATCTTGCTGCTATGTATTTCAGGTTGACCTTGAACTCATGGCAAACTTCCTGCCTTAGCCTCCCAAGTGCTGGGATTGCAAGCATGTACCACCATAGCTCCTAAATGTATTTCTTATTTAAAAGACATATATGGACTAATTTGGAATCACAGTGATCAAAAACAAGCAAGTCAGCAAAATACCTAACTCAGTCCCTGCATCTGGTTTTAATCATAAAAACCATTGCTGACTCCACCCTATCCCATCAGATATGCTACGGCATGGTTACTTTGTGTTGCAGGTTTTATGTACAGTCCATCAATTAATTCCCATAAGAATCCTAGGATGTAGGCCCTATTATCCCAATTTTACAGATAAAGAAGCTGTGGCTTGGAAAAGGTTAAGAACCAGGACTAGAGAGCTTAATTTCTTAACTTCTAATCATGGCATGAAAGCTAAAATTTAAACAAGTTTGAACCACTTGCTTATATAATGTAACCATGTGTCACTTTCAAAGAAAAGCATTTACATGTGTTGAGAAATAATAATAGTGAAGAGAAATGTTCAAACATTCATGCAAATGCTATGTGCAAGCTATTTTGATCTTTTGCCAAGAAAACTGAAATCAATGTTGAACAGAGTTAAGAACGTTCAATATCAAGTCCGTGGAGACTGGTTCTCAACTCAAGTTTCCTTTTTGGCAGAAGAGGAACTTCTATAAAAATCCTAAAACATAATGCTCACAAATAGGCCTCAGGATTATTGGCATTTAGATTTTCCATTTTATGTCTTCCTGAATGTACTCAGAGGCCACAACACTATCTTTCTCAATTCCTTTTGCCAGATAAAATTTGAAAAGTCCATTTGCTCTCTGTGGATTCATTTTAGACTCATTTTGATGGAACAAGTAACAGTATTATATAAAATGTACCCCAAAATTGTGATTTTCCTAATCTCAAGGATCTGTTTCCTTGTTTTTAGAAAGCATGTTATGTTTAGACAGTAACTTAAATTGGCCCTGTATGCATTTTACTACCCTTAGTTCTTGTGCAGAAGAAAGATTTCCATTATAATACATCTTCTTTCAGGAATTCATTCATTATACTTAATTAAGTTCCTAAAATAACCAGTTTGTAGCAAGCAGCAAACCGAAACATGATGGAACCAAACCCTACTTTCAGGGAGCTTGCAGTCTACAGAAGAAATATATGTGTAATTAATGTCATGTTTTGACCCCACTAACACAGGGATGGAACACAGGACCCAAACCCTCACTCAAGTTCAGCTTCTATAGTTACAACACAGCAAACTCTGCATCTTAATATTTAAAAGCAGAAACAAACAATGTCCAATTATTTCAGAAATTCACATTAGTAACATATTATGCTCATTATTTCCTCTGAGTAGATAAAGTACAATTTTTCTCCCTGAGGGGAACGAGAAGTCTCTTACTAAAGAATCCATTTTGCCAGTCTCAAATTTTAAAATGTAACCAGATAACTGAAAACTTCCACTTGTATAAAGAAGTTTAGTGTTAATCAAGATAACAAGTGGATATTTTGGCATAATAGATTATAATGGTTTTTCAATTTGAAATGAATGTGAAATTAAGTAACTGTTTTCTGTAATTTTATCCATTCCTTCTGGCAAATACTTGAATATCTATTATGCGCCAGGCTTCATGCCAGGTAGCAAAGATACGATCACAACATGTTAAAGTCTATCCTCGAAGAGATTATATCTAGTGAAAAAGCAGGTCTGAAATACAGGCAGTAAGAGAGCAGAGGAGCACACAGACAGGGCTCAGCCTGGTCTCCTGAGAGAGGAGGTAACAGCGTCCTAGGGAAACCAAGAAGTATTTGAGCCAAGAGGCAGTTAACGCGAAGGCCTGGGAACACAGTACACAGCCGATAAACACAACCAGGGACTGGTTAATAGAATATAGATATTTGGACCTTGAATTTCTTTCTTTTCCTTTTTTTCTTTTTTGAAGACAGGGTCTCAGTATGTAGTTCAGGCTGGCCCTGAACTCCCTATGCAGCCCAGGCCGGCCTTGAACTCACAGGAATCCTCCTCCTTCAGCCTCTTGAGTGCTGGAATTACAGGCATGGGCCATCATGTCTGGCTAGACCTTGAAATTTACTTTAAACACCATGATGTTTTCTGAATGAAATGATGTGGTACCTGCTTCTAACAGGAATGGTGATTTGTTTAATGGAATTTGGATTATTTTCTCCAGAACCAACACTGGCACACCAGGATTCTATGTCCTGAGATCTGAATTCCAAAGCCATACAAAGAAATTCTCAAATTTAAAATTCAGCAAAACATAAAAAAAAAATGTTTCAGAATATAATTAAGAGATAAAATGAAGAGAAGGAAAAAAGGGAAAAAGAATAATTTGTTTAAAATAATGATAAACATTTGCTAGAAACATAATGAGCAAGCGTATGTATATTCTATACCATGAGTCATTTTCAGTATATTCCATATTCATAAGAGATGCAGGAATAACATTTTATATCAAGACATAAAGCATGAGCTAGGCATAGTGGTGTGTGCCTATAATCCCAGCTAGTAGGAAGGCTTAGGCAGGAGACCTTGAGACTGAAGCCAACCTGGGCAACACAGCCAGCATTCATCTCAGAAAATAAATATATGAAAAATAAAAAACACACAAAGCCTACTGTTTTCAATGACTTAGGCTTACTCTAGGAGGGTAGGCCCTTTAAAATGAGAAGCAGCATTCAACTACTGCAAAGCAGCTGGACGTGGTGGCGCATGCCTGTAATCCCAGCATTCAGGAGGCTGAGGGTAGAGGATCACCACGAATTTGAGGCCAGCCTGGGCTACATAATGAGTTTAATGGCAGCCTGAACTACACTGTGAGATCCTGTCACAAAACAAACAAACAAACAAACAAAAAATCAACTACTGCAAATACTGCAAAGCAGTATTAAAACCAATGAACATGGGGACACAAATATTCCCTTAATTTTGGTATTTCATACACAGATTTATGAATGCTCTGAAGTGATACTAGCAAAAACTTAGCAAAAATTTGTATCAAAGCTGAGAATTTAACTCAGTGAAAGAATTATTGTCCAACATGTGCAAGGCTAGTCAATTTAATCTTTAGCCACAAAACGAAATAAACAAGATTTGCATAAATGTTTATATAGTATTACTTCAGCCATGACTTAACAAGCAGATGATCAGAAATATAAAGCAAAACATTAGTTATTTGTCTTTATTATTCATAATGACAGAAGAATGACAGTATATTATCAGTCATTATCAGTAAATCAGAGCTCTTGGGTCAACAATTCAGCACATGCTGGTAATCCCAGAACTCAGAAAGCTGAGGCAGGAGGATGAGTGTGAGTTCAAGGTCAGTACAGGCTACATAATGAGTTCAAGGCCAGCCTGAACCGCACAGGGAGACCCTGCCTCGAAACAACAACAACAATAACAACAAACAATAAAGAAAAGTATTTGGAAAACTTTTACATTTCAGGAGAAAAATGTAGCAGGCATTCAATGGAGTGTGCTTTCTAGAAAATAATGACAAAAGTCCTAAAATAAAACCTGAACTCTCATTTCCTGTCTCTCTCTCTCTCTCTCTCTTTTTTTTTTTTTTTTTGGCTGTACTGGGGATTGAATCTAAGGACTTCACACCAACCTACATTCTCAGCCCTTTTTATTTTTTATTTTGAGACAGAGTCTTGCTAAATTCCTAAAATGAGGGAGTGGGCTTAAATTTGTAATCCTGATGCCTCAGCCTCCCAGAGTGCTGGGATTAAAGCTATGTGTACCATACCTGCTCCTGTCTTTTTTTTCCATCTAGAGGCTGAGAAAGAAAACATGACTTTATCATAAAAAGTCAAAATGACAGATCAGAAACATAAAGATTATATTCAATTCTAAATAAAATTGTTTCAAAGTGTTTTGCTTGACTTTTTTTTTTTTTTTTTTTGTGGCACCGGGGATCGGCCTCACAACTTCGTGCCTGCCAGGCAGGTGCTTAAGCCACTGAGCCAAACTCCCGGCCATACATTTTTGAGACAGGGTCACACTATGTAGTTCAGGCCGGCCTTGTGCTCATGTTTGACTGTTATTAGAACAGTGACGTTGAAAAAGTCTTTATCACCTTCCTCCTACAAAGAGGAGCTATGCATGTTTTTATACATGCTAATGTATATGTGTCTAATGGTGGTGGAAAAAAAAAGGCCCACTTTGAAATGAATCTAGAAATACGCCTAGGACATGGTGCCTCATTAATATAATTTTTATGTTTTTATTTTTTGATTAAAAATAAAAAGTTTTTTAAATGCTAAAGCAGTTTTGTGCCTTTTTAGGCAGTGTGCAGATTTTGGACTGAAACCACTCAGGCCCCAGCACCCTCTAGATGGCTGGGGTGTGGCGTAAGTGTGCAGTATAGGCAGACTGGGCAGTTGGGCAAAGAGGAAACTATCACAAAGAGGAAGTAGACGGTAAGACAGCTCCTTTGAATTACAAAAGAAGACAGTTACTAATCAAACTTTAAATGGGGTTGATTGGTAGTATGGAAGAAATGTTTAAAAAAGAAAAGCGGGAAGGAGAAAACAGAAAAAGACAAGATGATAAAAGGGGAGGAAGAAAGAGGAAAGGGGTGAAAGGTGCAGAAGGCAGTCTTGTTGAACTGGGATCCTTCGGTTTGACAGTTCCCATTTATCTTGTGAGGTTCTTAAGACTGAAACAGCCATAAACATTTTGAAAATGAGACATCTGTTTCCTTTGGTATGAAAAACAAGAATATGGAATTGATTTCATCTATGCTTAACTGCCACCTACCAAAAACAGCCAAGAGGAAAAAAAAAATGCAAAGGTAGTGGGGGATTTAGCTCAGTTGCATAAGCGCCTGCCTGGCAGGCACGAGGTTGTGAGTTTGATCCCTGGTACCAAAAAATAAAATAAAATAAAATAAATTAAAAAAAAAGATTGGCTAAAATAATGCAAAGGGCTAGATATAGTTTTCAAAGGCATGTAGCCTTGTATTGAGGGTGGGGGGCCCGGGGGCACTGGGAATTCTTGAATATCAATCATGACATATGACTGATATTTTTAACAGAGTAATTATTAAACAATACGAATGAAACCTGGAATTCAATTCCATCTCCTTTTAGAATGATGCATAATATGGAACCTTTGATTATGGAGTTAATGTAGAGAGTGAATGAAGGTCAGAAGTAGACAGCACAGAATTCCAGAAAATCGTAACATGCTGAATTAGGAAGTCAAGAGCTAGGTTCTGCCTACCCTTGGCTGTACCATGTGCTAGCCCTGTGACTTTGGGCTTATCATTTCCTGTAGTGAGGATAATATTATCTGATAATGTTATGGAAATCTTGAGAACCAAAGTTTTAAAAATGCATGTAAAAATGGGCTATAAATTGCTATAAAAGATAAAGTGTAAAAAAAAACATCCTGAAACCTATGAAGGTAAAGCAAGATTATCACATTACAAATAAACGAATTTATTTTTAATATCTATGAAATCTATGAATAGGAGAAACAATTGGGAAAAACTTCTAGTGTTTATATTATTTCTTAAGAAGCACAGATAGTATTTCTTTATATTTTTTCTTCTTCTTATCCACTCACACTGTCTAGCCTTCACCATCCATTTTATGACTTTATTTTTTCATACTTTGGTTACAAACAAAGCTATTTTTCTCAGATACTCTTCTCTCATTCCATTCTTTTTATTAATAAGCTGGTTCTGTAGAATTCTCTCTTTTTTCATTTTTACAAAAATGGTACATAGTGCTAATCCTAGCACTCTGGGAGTTGAGGCAGGAGGACTATGAGTTAATGGCTAGTGTGGGCAATTTAGGCAAATTTTGTTTTCATATAAAAAATTGAAAAAGAAAAGCTGGAGAAATAGCTCAGTGCAAACACTCTGGGAATCAATCTCTAGGG
>RJWM01011815.1:0-58591 GCA_004363535.1 Dasyprocta punctata | reverse complement strand
CTGCAGGAGGCTTTGGGGAAGCATCTAGACACAAACCATAACAATGGTCTTCTGACCAGAATCACACATCAGACTTGGCTCAAAATACTACAGGGCTTCTCTGGCTCACATCTCCAAATCTTTCCTTACATCTCTTTAAAGCTGTGCCAAGCTCAAGGTCTGGTATGATCACGCCAATCGCCTCACTTACCTAATAATATTTGTCTTTATTGATCAGTTTTCCCAAGATGGGATCTGACAATTCACAACTTAAAGGAAAAAGTCACACTCACGAATTAAGGGAAAAAATGATTTATTTGGCTTACTGTTAAAATGATACAGTTATGATCAGCTGGCTCCAAAGCAGAACCATCATGGTAGAAGATTGTGGTGGAGCAAAGGTGCTCACTTCATGATGATCAGGAAGCAGAGTGCAGGACAAAAGAAGCAGTTATGCTTTCTACCGGCACTGCCAGTGACTGACCGTCAACTGAATGCTACCTGCTAACATCACATTCACTTATGAACATCAGTGACTTAATTCACTGATGAATATGATGACCCATCACCCACTGACCTTTTCAGGAGTCTTATGCTATATTAAAGTGGACAGTTTAGCTTAACAGTAACAATGTTGTGTATTAAAACTAGTGGCATGAAAATCTTTTCTGTGACTTCCTTAGCTGTTGTTACCAGTCATTGTTTTAGTTATGTAGCAGTTCTATAGGATGATTAAACCTAATTTAGTCATTTCAAAATATTGATTCATGTATTAGTTTTTAGGATCCTGTAATATAAAGATTTTTATCATTCCAATGTTTTTTTTCAGTACTGGGGATTGAACCGCTTGGCTACTGAGTTACATCTCTAGCTTCCTTTTTGTGTATCTTTGCTTTTAAAACTTGAAACAAGATCTTACTAAGTTACCCAGGCTGACTTGAAGCTTGTAATTCTTTTGTGTCCACCTCTTAAGTAGCTGGGATGACAGGCACGCACCACTGTACCTAGTTTCAGTCCACTTTCCAAGTGAAGAAATGGAAATTTTACAGTAACCCAACCGAATATACGTAATATGGAACTGGTAAGGACAATATTTAATGCTGAAATCTCAGTTCTGATCATTTCCTTATCAAAATGATTTGGTTGTGAGTTTATAGATATTCACCAGTAAAACCAAAGCTAACTAGGGAGAGATTATTTTTCTCATAGTGATTATATTTTAAAACAAGTATCAATTTAGTTGAACAAATTGCAGTACCCCATCCTGTTCTTAGCCACGGTAGAAGAAACATTGTTGCTTTATGACTGGAACTTATTTTCAATCTTTCATTACTTTAAATAGTGTATGTACAGCATTATTTAATAAATCAGCAGTTAAATAGCAGTACAAAAATACCATCAATAAACAAACAAACAAACAAAAACAAAAACACCATCAATGTTGGATTTCTGTGAAAATCTCAATCTTGTGATAACAAAGTATAGGACATTTTGAGTAGGTTTTCTAAAATGCTAATTAATAAACTGATAACTTCAAATTGAAGTCAGACTTTAAAAACCACAATCAACATGATATATTCATTGTTTCCTATTGCCATGGAAATAGATGAAGTAGAAAGTAGTTAGAGACCCTTTCTTGGTGTTAGTGCCTTTGAGCATCTTAACTTTGGTGTCCTGACTTGTGTAGTCATCATTTTCCCATGTTAAACCAAGCCCTCCAGATGCCCTTCCATTCACTGAACCATTATAATCAGAGACAAGGTATATTTTTTAAAATAGAAGATGTTGTGTTCCCTTTCTTGTCAAGACATACTATTTAAATCCAGGTGACTTTTAATGTATGAAATATTTTCTTTTCATAGTGTTTGACTTTGATAAAATTTTTTCCTTCATCAGACTCTTCCTCTGCCAAGTTTTGAAGTTTACATGCTCAGGTTATTAGAGGTTTTGTTTTCCTGAGTGCAAATACAGTTCAAGTTTCTTAAAATAGGAAAAATTATTGTGCCCTCCCCTCTCTAATTTAAAAAAATGCTTATGGCTCCACTCTATTTGATTTAGGGTGAAACTAAAAATAGCTTCTTCCAAGTTGTGACTAAATATGGAAAATTTCTCCCCAAAAGAACTTTTTGTAAAAAAGACATAATTGAGTAGAAAGGAGGTAGATGAAAAATGACTTGTGAGATTAAATCCTGATAAAATATTCTCTTCTGGAAAGCAGCTCCAAGTCCAAGATACCAATGTTTTCTATGCCTTTAAGCTTCAATTAAAACTTGATTTTGCTGCCAATTTTCTGACCATGGACAATATTAGGGTTTTAATTGTGCAGTCATATAGAGTGCTGGTTCACACACATTTCATTAGATATTAAAATGGTAATATGACTCATATTAATGGCAAATTGCCATTAGATATTAGTCAAAAAGATAAAATGTCACTTAGATAAGAGGAATAATTTTAAGAGATGTATTCTAATTAATTACAATGTATTATAATCTTGGAAATGGGAGAGTTGATTTTGAGTGTTATTGTCACAAAGAAACATAGGTACTGAGGAAATATATAAATTAAATTAGTAAACTGGCTCCATGTAGTTATTTCAGAATATATTCACATTTCAAAATACCATGTCATGAAACGTATACATAGTTATTTATAAATAAAAAGTTAATAAATAAGTTAGAACCAAAGCAGATTAACAGAATTTTCAGAATGAGAGTATATTTTTTCCAGTGCTAGAGTTCAACCTGGGGCCTTCATACTGAGTTACATCCCTAGTACTTTTTTATTCTGAGCCAAGGTCTAGCTAAGTTGCTTACTTGCTCCCTCTGGACTTGGGCTTCCAACCCTGCTTCTACCTCTCAAAGTTCTGGAATTACAGACATACACCAGAACACCCAGCTAAGAAAATGTTTTTGAATATATTCTTACAATTACATACTTCCATAATTTAATACTACTAAGCCTGTGATATGATTTTAAGAAGGATAAATCTTTTAACTTCTTTTCAAGTTTCTTTTCAGATGTTTTCTTTCTGCTAAATTTCCAGTGTCTACCTGCTCCCAGATTACAACACAGGGTTGTTCTTTCTAGTCCTCTTTTACTGTGTCCCTCCTCTAGTAACACAGCACCATGTCTTCGCAGCCCACATTTTGTTACCATGATAAACTTCCTTTCATCTCCTTCAGTAGCTTAGATATAATACATAGTATTGCACTCAGCATTCACTCAGCACTGACCAATATTTATTCAGTGTCCACTCTGCATTAAACCCTGATGTAAGCAATAAGTGTCTGGGGACATATAAAGCAGTAGGCACCTGTTTCAATGCCGTTTATATTCTTGATAAATAAATAACAAATAAGAATGAAAGACTGTAACTGATTGTGAGGCCTGCCATGGCAGGAGTTAATTACTGTAATGATGGAGTGTTATTTGATTTGGTGCTTGTAACGGGGAGGAAGAAAATAGAGGTAGCATAAAAGATCATAACATCAGGAACAACCTTTCTAAATGTTTTCCTCTTAGTACTGAACATTGAACAGAAACCAGTCAAACAAAGAGTCAGGGGTAACAAATTTCAACCTATTTCAGTATGTATGTCTGGAGAAAGATACCCACATCCTTGTTTGGCAAGGTAAGAGAGAGCCTACATTTACAAATCTTTAAACTACCGTAACGTGATTGGATTTTGTTATAAAAGTGTTGAGACACTATTGCAAAATCAGTGATATACCCAATACTGAAATTAAGGTTTGCTAGACATTATGAAGTCTGGTGAGTGTGTTTGTTGAGAATGTGGTTCCTTGATTAAATTAGAGATTCTTTAATGAATTAAATTCCAAGCAATGTACAAAGCTATGTCACACATTAAGCTTAAACGAGTCTGTTAAAAGTGGCCTCCTAAATCTCATTACACAGGCAATAAACTATTTATTCTGATTAAATGTGGTTCAAAGCCTTAACATTATTCTACCTGAAAGTTATATTGAAAATATCAAGAAATTTGGAAGTGGCATCTATTGTACTTCAGTGATGTCTATGGTATCCATTTGGCCTGAGAAAGTTTACATTAACTTGTCAACTATTAAATTTGTTCATTTAGAAAATCTGCTTACCAAATACCATACTCCAAATAATGTCATATGTGTTAGTGTCAGTCACAAAAATGTTCAAGGTTAGGAATGTTCTTTTTAAAAATTTTCTGTTTTATTAGTACATGCTTGTAGTATCTAGTGATTACATTCACTGTGGGGATGGTACATGTAAATAACACATTTCAATTTTTTAACCCCCTTTCCTCTGCACCCCCCTCCCTCAAGGTTCTTGTACTGAGGAAATTTTCAACCTAAGGGAGTGTCTTAGTTACTTTCTCATTTCTGAGACATGAGAGATGAGAAAGCTCTCACTGTTCCAAGGGGAGAGGTTTATTTTGGTTCAGTTTTAGTTCATGGTTACCAGGCTCCAAGGCCAGAAGGGCAAGATGGAAGGGTCTGGTGGAGAAAAGCTGCTCACATCATGTGGACCAGGAAGCAAGGAGGGAAGTGAGGAGCCATGAAGGGCCATACGCTCTTCCAGGTCACACTCCCAGTGATCCACCTCATCTGATTAGACCCTGCTTCTTAACAGCAAGTTAGCTGCTATACTTCAATCACTGCCCTAATTCAATCACCTTCCCAAAGCCCCACACCCAAGTGCATTAGGCCTTTGGGGGACATTCTTGGTCTAAACTGTAACAGGGAATTAACATATAAATATGACTAAAAGCAAAGTCATTGGAAATGTTTAGATAGATTTTATATGTTCGCATTCATTTATATTTTTGAAATAACTTTTCAAGTTTCATTCAACATTAGCACACATTCTACAGTGGAAAACTGTTCTTAGTTGCTCTTCCTTCAACCTTTCACTGTGTCTTCTCTATCTATTCTTAGGTAGTATAGATGAACAAGATTCATAGAAAGTATAGAAGAGACCATTAGACCTGAGGTTGGCTTTACACAATCTGTCCCTATATTCAGAAAGTTTTCACTCTTCCCTGTGTTGAAATTCATATTTTTTCTTTAGTCTATATTTTGTAAGGGATATTAGACAATGAAACCTGCAATACACAAGGCTGTTTACTGCTGTCTTGTAAAACTTAAGGATCCTGTGCTAATTGGATCAATCATATCAGCTGCCCAAGTTGACTTATACTTACAATCTTCCTGCCTTAGCCTCCCAAAATACTGAGATAATAGGCATAGGCTACCAGGCCTGGCTACCAGAGAACAACTTCTTTTTCTCCTCTTCCTCCTCCTCCTCGCCCTCCTCCTGGCTCCTCCTTCTCCTCATCCTCCTCCTCCTCTTCTTCCTCTTCATACTCCTCCTCTTTCTCCTTCTCCTTCTCTTTCTTTGCCTTTTTTTCCAGAGAACTTCATGAGACGTGGATGGCTAACTTCATCCTCCAGTATCTGGTATGGAAGGTCTAGAATGGGCCATGGTGACGTCTAATGAATTTTCAGATGATGTTGGTGTCACTGATCCAGAAATGAAAACCATTGATCTGAAACAGTAATTGCCTTTCTTGTTACTTGTTGATTAAAATAAACATCACTCATTCAATTATGAGCAAGTATATGTAAATGAAACAATATGCTTTAATCAACATGCTAGCTATATAAAGCTTAGCTCGAATAACATACAGTAACTGAAGCAGTTGAGTCTAAATTTTCTTCCCTGAAAAGAAAGCTATCCTGCTATTTACTAGTCTTAATCTTGTTTCAGTGTTCTGTTTTTTTTTTTTTTGTTGTTGTTGTTGTTGTTGTTAACATGGTGTAACTTTTCCCCAAATAATAAAACAACATTAAAATCATCCAATTTAAGAAGTTGTAAAGTTGTCTCACTCTCTTTAAATATCAAAAGAAGTGAGATAATGGAACAAGTTTGTTGGGGCTGTTGATAGATTCACATTGGACAGGCTCTTATCCTACCGTCAGGGTGTTATTACTGCCTTGAGCCCATGATGCCAAGATTTTCCTAGATATTTTAAGACCCGGCAATAATCTTTCAGAAACATGCAACACTAAGCTGGAAGCTGTGTGGTTTGTTTAAACTTTCCAGTGGAATACAGATTTCAACTTGGAGTCATTTCCCAACTCAGCGTCTTGGTTGAAGGTTGGTGTCATGTGAATAACGATGATGCTCAGCAATTATCATTAGCCATCAGCTTCTTAAACCCACACCTTCTAGAAGATATATGATCTTGCTGCATAGTGACTAAACTGCTTTGTCTGAGTGTAATCTGTAATCCCTTTTTATGCCTGCTTTCCCTTTGTTTAGTAACTTTGGACCATAAATGGGAGATGACTTAAAAAAAAAGAACATTGTAATTTTACCCTGTTTTGTTTTCTTCTTTTCTGTATGAAGAGTAAAAAGAAATTATTAAATGGTTTTATTGAAATGCTGATGGAATTTTCTCTAAAGATTTTCTTTAATGGGATCATTAATTTTACTTATTCCTTTAACCATCACTGGGTTTAATTATAGTTCATTTAGTTTTCATATTTGGACCATTCATTTTCCAAAATGATGAGAGATTGGGAGAATGGGAATAAATTAAATCCACAGTCCTGTAGTTATGTGCAGAGATCTCTGACCCTCTACACTGAAAATCATGTGAGCTGAATCTGTCTCATTTATCTTTGTCTTATAGAACAGTCAACATAGAGTTGCTATTTCTTAAAGGTAGATCAAACTGTAATAATCCCTCCAAAAAAAAAACCTTTTGCTTTTCTTTCTCCTTTATTAAATAAGAGTAATGATTGAAATCTCACAGTTTTCTCAAAGAGACCAAGTAGAATATTGTTCTTAAAACACTTGGACCCATGCTAGGTAGTAATTGAAGACAATTTATTTTGGCTTTTAATTATGAATTGCTGTTTTTACTTTTATTTATCTGTGCTTATTACTTTTATTATATTATTATTTGCACTAATGGTTTCAAACTTTTTCCTAGTAAAGAGTTTCCTGGACAGTTCATTTACTAAGAAAACAGAACTGGGCTAATTTTTAAATGTACTTTTTTGGCCCAGTGCTTTGCTAATTTGTATGCCTATGACTTGAATTGATGTTAATCTTGACATCAACAAAGCATTCTGATCTGTGGCACATCTCATGGATTCAGTATGTAAATCAAGTAGAGGCATGGCTGAAACATAAACACTCACTAATATCTCTTTTTGAAAGGCAGTTTTCTCTGTAGATTAAAAGTATGTGCAGCTTTTGGCAGTTACTGGACTAAGCGCATATTGTAGCTTGCAACACTGTTTCACGTACAAATCATGTTTCAGTCATTTAGAAATGAAAACCTTCAGGGAAAGTAATGCTATATATCATATCTCACACTAATCTATTTGCATATTTTACTAGCACAAAAAATTGCATTAGGTTTTCTTTTTTCACAAAATAATATCTAAACAAGTATAAGAGGACCTGGGTTATTCTCTACTCTCTGCCTTTTAAGTAAACTAATCCTTCACTTTTTCTGGATGTCAACAGCTTAAGAGACAAATTGGTAACAGTTATTTTAGAAATGATGCTGAACACAAGGAGTTGTGAAATTTCTTCCAAGGTTGTCCAGAAGACTGCCTGGGTTATGAGACTCTATGGTAGTCACGCTACCCCTTGTCTTGCATGAAGAAGCACAGTTCATTAAAGAACTGACTTGTGCACATTAAGAAAACAACTGCAAGAACATGAGGGCAGTAACTATACTTACTAGATTTACTTTCTGTTTTTTACCACTTAATCGTTAGATGGAAAGGCATTTGAGGCTTTCTTAGAATTTGGGGTTTATATGCAGCCATAAAGACTGTTTAGGACGAGATTATTAAACTAAAGACATTATCAAAAATCTCATTAATCTAAACATGGTCTTTTCCTTTCTTGAAGAAGGTGTGCAACCACTCACTTTTCTATGCAAAAATATAGGGGACTCAGGAAAGTTCTATCTGCATTAGCAGCTTATAGCAGTTCACATACAGGAGAACGTGGAGCCACACTGTGGCTCCTACACAGCTGTTAGCAATAAAAGGGCTGTATGTGGAATTCAGGATGGAGGCCAGATCTGCCTCTGTAGCACATCTTATTTTAAGTGCATGACTCCACATTTCCCTTCTTTACTTGATTTCATGAATTCAGAAATTACTACAGAAAAAAAAAGCATAATCAACTCCTTCTATTCACTGGAATGGCGCCAATGGAAAATTAGTGGCCTTTTCTCTAATTATTGAATAGTTTTAGTTGATGAATTATTGAGCACTCTGGGATTTCATCTGAAGAGACCCATATGGTCCCAGAATATTGAAATTGGTAAAAACCCTGCCACGTCATCTCTTCTGTATCTGAACTGATTTAAGCATGCATGGCTCTAGCCCTTTCTGGCTTTGCCATGTGCCCTTAGGAGGGTCAGAATTGTGCCTGCAGATATCGGGGTTACACTGCCTCAGCACCCCAGTCTCACCCAACTGTATCCACATAGACTATACTTCCTTTATCACTGCTGTGCTCGGAAGTATCACCATAGACAATAATACCTGGCTCTTTGGTGGAGTCAGATAGATCGGGATATAATACCTGAAAGCGTGGGTCCATAAATACCCCTGGGGACAAAACTTTCACAAGTGAGTTACAAGCAACCAGAAAGAGCCTGAAAATATGATCTCCTTTCCTCCACCTGATTGACAGACTCTTCTGAAATTTAGAGATACAATGCTGTTCCAGAGACACTCTTCATGTCCAACTAATACAATGGTATTAAAACAAACAAACAAACAAACAAAAAACCTGTGGCCAATTCAATAACTTACCACTTTTTATTTTGTTTCTTCCCCTCGTGTTTTGCTTTTTTGACTCTGCATTCCTGTTTCCCTGACACTGTCATTAGCAAGTATGAGTCATATGAGGACTCTCTTTGGTAGCACTTGAGAAAAACTGGTCCACAAAAAGAAGAAAATGAGATTTGAGCAATTAAATTACTTTTCTAAAATAATGATCAAATATTGAAAAATGCATCAAGTTTATTGCGTTATCACTTAGGAATTAAGCTTCCTGAGAATAAGGAGCTCGTTTTGATTTTCTAGTACCGAGAGTTCTGCATATAGTAGAGGCCCTCTGCGAAGACTGAACAGCTCTGACTCCCTGAAAGGGAACTCCTCCCTTCAGTCCCTGCAGAACCCTCAGAAAGCCTGTTCAAACACTCACTGACAACTATTTCTTATTCTTTAGTCTTCCAATAGACTTTTCAACTTTCTTTCTCTAAAATCCTTTTGCTTATACTTTACTTTTTTTTTTAATTGTGTGCTAACTCTGTCATCTGAGGAGGCTATCCTCTCTCATTGCCAAATTTTAGAATAGAATGTGATGCTTCTATTATAGCTTTCATAAAACTCACAAAACGTAGTGTGTCCTTAGGCATCTTGAAGGTTCAAGGGTCCAGTTAAAAGATTATGAGTGAAAGAGTGTGCCAGTTAATGTTAGTCATTAAAGTGATGGGATTAAAAGAAATTAAGAGACTCCTGGAGAGGTGATTGGATCACAGGGCTCTATACTCCTCAGTGGGTTAATTCCCTGGTATTCATAGCTGAACGTGCTGTGAGGAGTTGAGGACAGGAGGAGGATGTAGGTCACTGTGGGGTTATATCTGGAGTTTCTTTCTCTCCCTGGTGTTCTTCCTCTGTGCTCTGCTCGCTGGTTCCCATGAAGTGAGCAAACCTGCACCACCACACCGTCTGCCATGAAGTTTCTGCCGTGGAGCCAGCCGACCATGGACTGAAGCCTCTAAAACTGTGAGCTGAGTAAACCTCTACTTTAGGTTTCAGGGTGTCAGCTATTTTGCCCCAACAATAAGAAAGCTGCCTAATATAAAACAATTACAGTGTGACAAAGTAATCAACTCAGAATGAGTAGCTTAATGTTTACATTTTTAAACCTATACTGGTTGTACCACTATCAGTTGTCTCTTGTGCAAAACGAGGACATTGCTCACTGGAAACTATCCTGGGATTTCTATAAGTAACATAGGAAATGGGTAAAGTAATGTTACAAAATTACAACAAGGAAACCGAATTCTAAATCAAGTGTGGCTCTTCAAAGTGGACAAGTCAGGTTGCAAGATCACTTTGGGGCTTTTGACAATCTTGCACTTTTCTGCCTGTTGAAACACATTACCTTGAGTAGCAGGACACCATTCTTCCAGCTAATGCTGTTCCTGATGATCCTTCGAAGGATTTTTATGGCATCTCATTCATGTGTCATGGGCTCATTCTTCATTTTCCTTCCACAATAAAAATCTAGTTCTGAAGATAAGTGGTCAGTTGCAGATATGCAGTCACAGTAATTTCATAAAGCATGATTTACCACTTTCACTGATTCTGCGATTCAGTATTTGGTTAGATGTAGAATTGTGCTATTTATAAACAAAACCATCAAAAAAGCCTCAACTAATATGAGCATTCTGAAAGACAAAATGGAAAGAGACGTTGCTGTGTAGGAAGGGAACTGGATCTTTGGAGGATTCAAATTCAGATATTTCTCCTTCTTGCAAAATAACTCCTGAAAATGCTTTTTACATTTTATTCTATTGCTTTCTAACATAGGTCCTTATTGCCTTTCAACTGGATTACAGAAATGGTGTTCTGTGCTTAGCTCTCAGGGTCATATATTTCTGAGGAAGACAGCTCTGGACTGATCATCTTGATCGTTATTTTTTACACGTAACACTACCTATCTCAGTTCCTTCATCAGGCCTCTGTATCCTTTTTGAATTGTTCATCACAGCAAAAGCTATTGGTTTATAATCTATTCTTGTGAGGATCTTTTTCCAGCAAAATCTTTCAAATAAAAATAGTTTCCTGGGCATTGCCCATATGCAAATACTTACTCCAAACTGAGGACTTGAGTGTTATTACCATCATCTGGTGTCAGCCTTCCGTGCCACTGCAGGGTCTTGGTCCAAAGAAGTTTTACTCATTGAAGAAAAATATAAATGGTTTTCCTCAGGAATGATTTTTTCCATCTAGTTGAAAAACACATTGAAATTCAGTTTTGCATTAAACTTATGGAACTAATTTTCAGTAAATCTAAAACTGATTTATGATAATGGTAAACCTAGGTGAAGTGAACACCAGGAAGTGGAACATGAAACATTTGCTGAACGCAGTTAATGCGCACTTTTATGGGTCTAGAAGGTTAAATATTCAGGATTGAGTCAGATCAGTGAATCTTATAGCTAAATTTGCTGCATTTAAATTTATTGTAAATTTTTAAGTTCTTTGAATTTCATTGCTTTACTAAAGATAATTGTTTAAAAGTAGTATAATCAAGCAGATTTCTACTAGAGTTTCCAGTTCTCATATTCCAATAAATATATGCACATTCATGATACAAATCAGTGACTTTCCTTTTGAATTATATACTAAAATGGACCATTATTGTTGTATACCACTTACCAACATTTGTTTTAATGATTTCTATAAACTCGTATCCTGTATATTTCATTATTTTTCTTTATGTGGTACTTGGATTAATTTTTAAACACATAAAAACTCATAGTTTCTAATCTAATGTTTCTTCTTTTTTACACAGAAATTTCTTGACTAAGTTTATTGCTGAATATCGATCGCTATTTCAGACATAAAACCTCAGTGATATGGTTGAATATCACTATTTTCTGATGGAGAACAACCATGCTTTGAACTTAGCCTCAGTGTTTCAATATTCTCAACCTTGTTTTTCAAATGAAAGAGTGTTAACAGCGTGAACCATTTCTATGCAAGTTTTATCCCCATTACTAGGGGTGAATTGATGTACTCCTGCCAACATTCCCAATTCCTGTGCTATTCTAACCCATTTCCTTCCATAGGACTCATGAAGATTTCAACATGTTAATCCTGTTTAAGTTCCTCATTTTCATTCCTCATATGTATCTTTCTGATTGATTTCAGTCACCACTTAATTTAGGTAACTCAGGTCAGAGGCAAAATGCTAATAAATTTAGATCTCAGTGGAGACAGACAAAAGCACTACCAAATCAAGTTGGGGACTTTACATACAGAATTACTTGGTTTTCTAATTTACGCAATTAAAATAACTAGTCACTGAAATTAGACTTTTCTAATTGAATAAAGAAAAGCATGACAATTGAATTATGAAATTAACATTTCATTAGGGTATAGCATGATGTCGTGTGGATATATTAAACAGTTTCCAAATAGAACTGCCTAATGGTCACTTTATTACATTTTGAGGTGAAAAGTCAAAACGTATACTAGCTGGTACTAAGACATTATTTAGGTGTTTGTGTGTACATTTTTCACATTTGAAAAAACTTGTAACATTTAACAAGAAAATTCCTTATGGTTCTGCATTTCACCCTTAATGCTTACATTGTTCAGTTCTGATGTTTTGGAATAGTGAACTGGTGAAGGCTGACTGAGAAAAAATATATATCATTTTTAAAAAATTTTGATTCGATGCACTGACTCCTATGATTAAATAACTTCAACACATGGCTTGATCATTATAAAGCAAACAATGTTTGTTTAAAAAGTTAGTGGGTAATTTTATAATATCATAATCAATGCCTGAAGTTTAAACAGTTTTAAAAAAAGAAATTCCTTTTCCATTATACATGTTTGGCATTGAAATGTGCTTTATAGAAAGTGTCATTTGATTGGTGATCTTCTCATATGTCACAATCTTTCACAATTTGTAATACTCATTTCAGTGCTCATTCTCTTAAAACCTCATTTTTACATTTGACTAAGTTTTAAACTCTTAAATGTGTATGGCAATGCAGAAGAGTTTTATGAGGTTTTTTCAAAATCCCTGTATCAATGTACTATGAGGAAAGTATATGTTAAAATTAACTTTCTGGTTTTCCTGAGTGGAAGATGGAGATGAAAAGGAGCAGAGGTTTGGGGAAAAGAAATGCAACCTTTAATACAACTGTTAATTAGTCACGTATTGTGACACATGGCCATCTGACCATGTTTTATCAACACCAGTCATTCATCCATTTTTTTCAATCACTCGTTCCTTAGTTATACTATACTACACCACACTACACTACATTACGCTGCACTGCACTGCACTGTGCCACACCTTACCGCACGACACTACACATTAGCTATATGTGTTGAATGCCACCAGCACTGAGTTATGATGAAAACTTAAATAAGACATGGTCTGTTTTAAACCAAAGGAGCTCGTGGTCAAAAGCAGACCATCTTCTTTCATAGATTAAATTGCGTGAATGGCACGACACAGGAAATTAATGAAAAATCTTGACTTCCTGCTGAAATTATTGGTAATTAGTGAAATCATGCTATTTATGGAGAGCAAGAGATATTTCAAAATTAAATCTGATGAGAATAAATTATGGAATGAAAATTAAGTTTAAAAATCCAGGCTGAGCTAATTTAAAAGCAGGAATATTTTGATTAATTTTGTTAATGAATTTACCCAACGAACTGAGTCAAATGAAAATCCTTAAATTCTTAACTTGGCCTTTAGTTTCAGAACAATTTCATATTCATAATTTGTGTCATATGTTCTAAACACTTTCCTTTAAAAATAGCCAGTGTTTTGATGTCATTTTGTATTCAATCAGTGTTAATTTGTTTCAACTGATCTCATAATTTTACTTTTTGGTTTGGCCAGTTCACTTGTTTGAGTCAAGTTCCAGAAAACAGTACGTACTTTGCATCCAATGATTAGTCTGATAAGTACTTTTAATCTATAGGTTTCCTCACACAGTCTTTCCTACTTGGCAAATAAGGTCAAAGAAACAGGCTCATTCGACTTGTAACATTTTCCTCCATCCTAAACTTTGCTGATTATATCTTGTGAAGTTATTGATATTTCTTCATGTTTCTCTGAGTTCCTAGTTCAATGTAGACACTCGATCAGATTCAACTTCCAATTTTGTAAGAAAACTCTTCCATAGCTGATCCTTTGTGACTTCTGCTAGAAGTTACATAGTGCTTGGTTGTTTTTCTTTTTGAGACATTAGAAACATTGTGAATCCTTGTTTATTTACCTTGCTTTATTATACTTAAAAAATGATATTCTAATTTGATCATGCATTTTGTTTTAATTTACTGGACTGTCATATAAAACAGCCCTCCTCATACTACTAATTTACTCTGGCTACAACACATAAAAGAAAGTCAGGTTAAGTACCGTATTTTCCCTTCATTAATCAGTTAACAGAAGTTAGTTTCTAAGATTCCTCCAAATGTACTATTTTTTCCATGAATATTACTAGGAACTCATGAAATTTAGCATATTTTCTGTATCTGAATCCACCGCAATTCTTGTATTATTGATGTTCAATTTGACAGATAAAACTTTGTTTCCTTTGAAAAAAAACCGAAGTGGTCTTTAGTAACATTTTTTACTCTTTGCAAGGTAAGATACTTTGTGATGCCTTGCACATTTTCTGTCTAAGACCTTCATCTAACATTTTCCCAAGTAACTCAGATGACATTTAAAGTGGGAAATTATAGTAAGTCATCTGCTGAGTGTCACACATGTGTGAGCAGGACATGAGTTACCTCTCTGCTCTCATTAAACAAATAACAAAATCTGTTGCAGTACACATCCAATTTTTAAGCTTAGGGACATTTACTATGAACCACTTGGGTGTTTTAGTACTGAATTTGGGACATGGGAGACAGTAGGTGGAACATGACACACGATGTAAACAAAATTACAGAAGGTGGCACTTTTCACTTTCAGATTTTTCTTGATCTATTCCATTAGAGGGAGGGGAAACTGTGTTCAAAATCCTAACAAAACAATGAATCCCTTGTCAGCTTGAGAGACCATGGAGAAACACCTCTGTTCCACATTCATTGTATTGCACCCATGAGAGGTAGCTCTCTGCCTCTAAGTGTCTGAAATTTTTCACTAAACATTGCCATACCATAATCCTGAATGATGCATTTTTATATAAAATACATGCTATGTTATCTTTCTTTCTTCCTAAATCCATACCTAACATTAGCTAACACAATTAAATTTCTAATCTCTGCTAAAAACAGTTTCTTATCTATTATGAATTCATATTTCTTCTGATTCATGGTTTTTAGAATTGTAGTATCATAACTCTGAATGCCTTGTAAACTTAGCTCTTGGTTTGTTTTAGCAAGTCCTCATTTGAAATAGATTTTTTTATTTTGTTTAAGTGAGCATGAATATATTCCATCATTTATATATTCTTTAAAGTATGTTGTGTTGATTACTTGACAATGTTTCCATTTTTAATTTTTGGACTATGGAGATACAATAAATAGCATCTCAGAATACTTCAGTGTAGGTCACTTTTGGTGCAAACTTACTTTGTTCTGGAAAAATATCTTGGTGATGCATGTGAATTCCTATCCCCATACTTATCTTTTTCCTGGACAGTTTTTTTCAAATTTCTTTTTACTTTAAAGATAGTAAAATCCAACAAAACAAAACAGAACAAAGTCAGTCAAAACAATGCAGCAAAATTGGTACAGAACTTCAAAGCAGGATACTAGGAAAACAACAATAGCTATCATAGTATATCTTGTTATCTTTGCAATAGTTGCCCATTCCATCAGGTATAGCAAAACCAAACTAAAACCAAAACAGAATAAAACCAATCAAAACAGAATATTGAATAAAGCAAAACAATTAATCAGAACAAAGCAAAACAGTGAGAACAATATTGGACTTCAAAGACAAGATAGAGGGAAATCCCCCATATTTGCACTATTGCATACTGTCATCCTCCCAAGAGATGCTCTGACCTCTGACCCCAGGCCTGCAAAATCAACCAAACAATACAAACATTTAGTGGCTTTATATACCCTCATTGCTGTCAACTCAGCCTGTCCTCTGAACCAGCCAGTTGCTTATGGTATGTGTGTGTGGGGGGGGGCATGGTATTTGATTGTTAGCCCACCTGCTCGTAGTCTCACAGGAAGTGCTATCTAACTTTTCTCTCCCTGAAACTTGTGCAGCTTGTACGGCTTACCAGAAAGGCTGGCTAGTTGAGTTTTTGGTGGCTTTTCCCAATCCTGGCATGGCTGATTCTCAGAACAAACACTCTTTTTTTTTTTTTTTTGTACAAGGGATTGAACTTGCAACATCGTGCCTGCCAGGCAGGCACTTATGCCACTGAGCTAAATCCCTGGTCCTATTTTTTGAGACCGGATCTCACTGCTCAGTTCAGACTGGCCTTGAACTCAGTTTGTAACCCAGGCTGGTTTTGAACTCACAAGGATCCTCGTGCCTCAGCCTCCTGAGTGCTGGAATTAAAGGCATGCACCACCACGCTCGGCAGGACAAACACTCTTAACAGTTCTTTCTGGACAGTATAAAAATGACTCATTTGCACATGGGTTCAAAGTCTGGCCCACTTACCTACAGATGGACAACTCACCCCTACAAATGGTCAGCTAACCAATAGAAATTTTGCTCCAGAGCATTCTATGAATCAGACCAAGGTTTGATTTTGCCTGAAACCATATCCTTGCTCAGCATGTCCTCTTTTCTCCCTCATTGCTCTGACAGTCTTGCACGTTTGTTTTTCTTTCCTGAGGAATAATCCATCAAACCAACAAAGAAATCCAAATGTCTGTTTTAGCCTCTGCTTCCAGAACATCTGATACAAAACATCTGGTTCCAGAGGAGCCTTAGGAAACAGTCTCTAAGGATAGGATTCTGGCGTTAAGTTTCCCATTGCTAGATGACAATGGAGTCCACATACCAAAGGTAGGTGGGGCTTCTAAGTGTCCTCCTCCCTAGAATATAGCACAGAGAAAAGCGTGAAGCTTTTGCATTTGTGGTGATGTGAGACAGAATGTAGCTAGAAGGATGCCCTGGTTTGTATAGCATTCAGAAGTTGGCGAGCTATAGTGAGTTGGTAATTTGAAGCCTGACTATGACTCAAAACTGAGATGTCAAAATTAAAAGTGATAGGTTTAGTCTCTTCAAACATGCATTCAAACAGACACACGAATGTCAGGGGTTCTCACTGGCAATCATTAAAAAGGCTTCAATCCTTGTTAGAAATGAAATTGAAATAACAGGCTTATAACCTAAAGTAAGAGGAGCAGAATGTCAGATGACTGAGTGCACTTTTCAAACATACGCCAAAGTAAAGACTCTCATAAGCAAGAAGCCAGAACATGAAGTGTATCAGTGGACATGCTTTGTAGATCCTCAAGCTTTCCAGATTTGAATTTGGTAGTCTGAGCAAGTGACCCCCTTGTTCCCTTTTTGAAAGATACAGCTGTACCCTATCTGTCAAGCTGAAAGATCATCCAAAGCCTTCAAATCTGTTAGGTGGCTTACAAGACAATGTTGCTTGCCTTAGCCATTCAGGCTGCTGTAACAAAGTAACATAGACTAGTGACTTTAAAATAGCATAAATTAATTTCTCATAGTTCAAGATTCTGGCAGCTTCAATTTCTAATGGTGGCTCCTGTTATGGTTTATGCTCCTGTGGCCCCACCAAGACTCATGTAATCATGGATGTGGCTGAGTGTAGCATTTGGGATTGGTTTGTTGTCTGGTCCTGAGATTGGTGGTGTGAGTGTGGCACCTGCCCAGTAGTAGAGTTGACATACAGTGTAAGGGCAGGAAGAAGGCGTGTCTTCTCTCTCTTGCCAGTTCATACCTTGCTGTTTTGCAGCTGCCATGAATGGCTGGCTCTCAGCTACACCACTCTGCCTTGCAGCCAGCTGAGAATGGACTGAAAGCCCCAAGAACTATAAGAAACAAACCTTTCTTTCTTAAATTTTGGACATCAGGTATTTTGTCTTAACAATGAAAAAAAAGTACCCAAGACAGAATTTGGTACCAGTGGAGTGAGGTCGTTGCAGTGACTATACATGACCATGTGGCTCAAAAACCTTTGGGAATGAATTGTGGGGAGAGTTTAGAAAGGTTCAGATATGTCACCTGAAAGAGTGGACCTCGAACAACTTAGGCTGTTCCATATGGGAGATTCTGGTCAAAGCTCAGAAGACCAGAAGGCTGATAGAAAGCCTGCTGGTAACAACCAGGCTCAGGAGGTTTTTGCTGGGAAGAAGGGCTGCATTGGTGGTTGGACTCCACATGACGTGTGTTATAGCTTGCCAGACAGTTTGTCTTAATTCTGCTCATGCCCAGAGACTTTGCCTGAGACTGAGAATAAGGACAGATGACTGATTAATCTGGCAAAAGAAACTTCAAGGCAGTCTGATTTTGAGGCAGTGACATGGCTATTGTTGGGGACTTTTAGCCAGATTTATGTTGTGCATCAAGAGCAAAGAATCCAGCAGGATGATTTAAAACATTGTGAGTTTGGCTAGAAAGCTGTGGACTGTAAAGATAGAGCTGAGACCTCGTTTGCTAAAAAGGAACAAAGAAATAAAAAAGATGACCTGGCATCATCCCAGGAAGCAATGGGTCTCCACCTTTTGCAGCCTCAAAGCTACAAAGGTGAAAGATTTTGCTTGGAGGAGAAAGCTGCAGAGCACCATGTTCCAGAGTGGTGACAAAGGCCACAGGAGGTTCCAGGATGGCGGCAGCCACACCAGATTCCAGAATGGCATCAACATAAAAAGGTTGCTCCCCACAGTCAGGTTCAGAGAGCTCAGTGATCCAGTCACTTGATCCCTACAGCCAAGAGAGAAGAAAACCTGGCTACTGTTCCAACTGGCAGCAGATCTTGGTGGTATCCACATGGAGTTGGTGTTAAGTGCAAGGAAAATGTACAGGTTCTGAGGTTAAGGTAGCTTCCATCCCAATTTCAGAGGGTCTGGGAGTCCAGAAAGTGTGACTCTGAGAGGGCAATATGTAAAGATATAAGGGTGAATCCAAAAGTGCGATAGAGACCCCAGAAGTTTGGAAGAGCTAGGAACATAAATCATTCAAGGAAAGCTGCAAAAATTGAGCAGAATGGACTTAAGAGAGAAGCAGTAGGAACTGGAGTCCTTGGAAGTGAGGTGGGAGTGGAGTCACTCAAATCCTTCGGAGCTCATAATTTTGCCACAGATTGTTTCAGATGCTGGACCTGCAACTACAGGACTTAACATTCACCCTGCTGGATTTTGGACTTGCTTTGGTTCAAATGATTTGTATTCCCCTATTTATAACTTTTGGAATGGTAATGTTTATCTTGTGCCTTTACATGTTGGAAGTATTTAACCTTGCTTTCATTTGTACAGGGGGGTACAGTTAAGAGTTTGTCATAGATCTTGGAGGAGATTTGGGACTAGGACTTTTCAGCAATGCTAAAACTGTTAGGACTGTGGCAACTCTTGGAAATGGACTAAATGTCTTTTGTATAAAGGATGTACATGAGTCTTTGTGGGGCCAGGGGTGGAATGCTATGGTTTATGTTCCTGTGGCCCTGCCAAACTCATGTAATTATGGATGTGGCTGAGTCTAGTGCTTGTGATTTGTTTGTTGTCTGGCACTGGGATTGGTGGTGTGAGTGCAGCACCCACCCAGGGGTGGAGCCAACATATAGTGTAAGCGTGGGAAAAAGACGTGTCTTCTCTCTCTTGCCAGTTTGTGCCTTGCTGTTTGCAGCTGCCATGAATGGCTGGCCCTCAGCCATGCCCTTGCCTTGCAGCCAGCTGAGTATGGACTGAAACCCCCAAGAACTGTAAGAAACAAACCTTTCCTTCCCAAATTTTGGGTGTCAGATATTTTGTCTCAACAATGAGAAAAAAGTAACCAAGACAACTCCTTTCTTCATAAATATACATGTTCACATTCTAGCCTTACCTTTCAAAGAGACTGAGGTTTCTCTAAGATATTTTGTAGAATTATGAAGCCCAATCATATGAACACCTTCCTCATGAATTAATCACTTTCTCTAAACTCCACCTTTTAATACCATCACCTTTGGAATAGGGCTTCACCATGTGAATCTGTAGAGATTCCAAAAAATATTGTCTGCCTGCCTACTCCATTCTCCTAAGAATGAGAACAGGAACTCACACTACAAACTTAGATAATGCTCCTAATCATAGCTTCCATGTCAGAAATAGTATTTTAATGAAGCCAATTAACACACCCTCTAATATGGTTATTGATCCATTGACTGCATCAACTTTCAAATTCATTAGATGGCAGGATCAACAGTTCATGTGTAATAATTGATGACATTTATTCCATTGTCTGGCCCAGTGCTGTTACATTTTCTGCTCTGTCACACTATGGAGCCCAGTGGGCCCTGGTGCAACTAGGTATTCATAGAACCTTTATTGGTCCAGGCTTGGTCGTGCCATGCTGATTTAACTAATCAGCAAATCATGTCAATTTTTGCATTATTTGATAGCAAATATGCACTCATGAACACAAGAATAAGCTAAAAGATTCAGAAGCCTACTATATTGTTTTCTGAACTCTTTTGTATCTCCCTCCAGTAAAATAGAATACAATCAGAAGGCTCATTCAAATTTACATTTGGAAATACTAATCCATCCATTTATGGGTATTGGTTTTATCTTTATTTTATTATCATTTACATTATATGAATTCAAATGGTGTGAAAGGTCATAAGATGCAAGTGTGGCCCAAAGAAAATATGACTTGGAAGCCACTAAAACAGTATTGTCTATATGATCATACAGATCCTATGGTTATTATAAGTACTCATGGTTTAAAACAAAAACAAGACATAAGGAGCCTTGAAATGGAAATTCATAAGTGTCCTAATGCTTGCTCATTGTATCTTCAACAGGAATTATGTACACTGGCAAAGCATTTTTAAAAAATTTTTTACTGAGCTCTGCTATAGACAGATTATGAAAGCATGAGAGGCCATGTCACCTGGACTTCACAAGTAGTCACAATGATATAGACACTCTCAGAACCCTCAAGTCCTGAATTTCAGAGGCACAGATTAATGGTTTGTGAAATTTTAAAGTGAATATAACATAGAGAACAAGAAGTGTGACTATGTTAATACATCCTTCCATATTTCAGGAAAAGAAAAAAGGAATTCTTCTATGGACATGGTGATTAAAATTTTAGTGAGAACTGTGAGAACTAGACCTTTTCCCAAAGTATAATGTTGTAAAATGAATGAATATTTTGGAAACAAAGTGATAACTTTGTTATCACTTTTAACTTGTCTTCTTTGAAAAGAAGAGTGATAACTTTTAACCCACTACCCTGGATATTACACTCCATTCTTATCAAGTAAAACTATTCACCAAAGCAGAAAAGATAATTTTGTAATGGAAATGTGGAAAAGGCAGTGTAAGTATTCCTTTATCAAAGGGAAATGACAAATGATATAAATCTCTCTGAGAAGAACTTGGGTCCAGGAGATAGCCTTAAGTCTTGTTTCCCTTCCTACTTGGGAGCATCCAGTAAGTGTATACCCACATTTTTTAAATGACTCACTATAATAGTTTTGCCCCAAAACATTCTGTGGGCAACAATCTTTGCAGCATTGTATGTGTTTTGAAAGTAGAAGGATTGCAGTATTTTAGTTGGGCCTCAGACTGAAATGAATAAATGACAGCAGATCATTGTCATGTCCATCTGATAGCCTACAAAATCTACAATTTGTGATTAAAGAGCCATAAGTCTCTATATTCTTAACAGTATTTAGCAGTCAGCTTTAGGGGCCAACTTCTTTTATGCAATACTTTGAGTATGAATGCTAGAGGTTGTTGTTTGTAAAGTCTTATTTTCTATTACCTGTGAGACATTTCAGAGCTCTTAATGAAGATAAAGACTTGAATGAATGTACCGTGGAAACAGAATGATTATACAAGAAATGCAAAGCTGCAGTTTTATTGGTAATTAAATTACACTGTGTAATGATCACAGATGAGTTTCTTTTTAGTATTGAGTCTACTGGGTTCTGCTTAATGCATTCTTTTTGTTTAAAAAGGAGAAAAGCAAGTGAGAATGGTAAATAGACCATTGAAACAAAAAATGGAAAAATGCTTTTAATTGTTATCTATTTAATTTGCTATTTAGATCATTGAGTTAATTGAAATGTTTAAAAAAGAAACAACTGAAATTGCTCAGTGATCTTCACTAAAATAGCCTGCTTTTTAAAATGCAACAACTTTGAATCTAATTTGCTCTACCACTGAAGTAGAAAACAACAGACACTTAGAAAAGTATGTAACACAATTAGTTGGAACTCTTTTTACAATGTTCAATTCACATTCCTTCACAGCTAATTATCCATTGTTAAATAAAACCACTTTAAATGAAGTTTCCTGGCAAAAATCTATGTAACATCCTGAGTTGAATTATACATTTCCTAATATTTCCAAATGTTTTATAGTCTACGCCAGGAGTCAATGGATTATGCCCCTTGGAGAACTGACCACCTCTGTTTTTTTGTAAACATAGTATCATTGAAATACTGCTGCACAGACTTGCTTACTGTGTTGGTCAACGTTAGATTACTGTAACCAAAACCAGAGATGATCAACGTACAGAGATATTTTAGTCAGTTTTTTCATCCTTGGTACAAAACACTCAGCACCCACAATGTAAAGGAGGTATGTCAACAATCATGCTTTCTTTTGCCCTGACTTTCAAGTTCTTTCTTTCTGGTAAACTTGCATACTCTTCATGTCTTTCATTTCTAAATTTTGTTCCCAGTTTTACTGTGGATCTAGATAACAGCAGCCAGTACAGCCCATACCATAGCTGAACGTTGGGTTGCCTTATCATTTTTACACCAGATTAGTTAGTCCACTGCCATTAAGTTCACTCTCATACAAAGTCTGAGGACCTGGACAAATAAAGGCAACTTCTTTTCCATAACATAGCATGGCCTGTAGATAAATTTTCAATGTAGTCCTTATTGACAATGAAGTCTCATGGACCTGACCTTTATTGTCCACATTTCTGTCAGTATTCTAGTGTTCAGAGTTCTCACCAAATTCATCAGTCAAGTTCTGCTTACATTAGGGAAGGCTTTGCTACATTACTTGTCACAAGTTTTCCAAAGTCTTCTTACAACTATGTTCCAAAGGTTTCTGAACCTCATGGTCAGGTACAGTCACAGCAATGATACCAGTTTTGGTGCCAACTTCATGTATCAGTCAGCTTTTGCACTGCTGGAACAGAACACCCAACATGTGTGATTTAATGGAGGAAAGGCTTATTTTGGCTCACAGTTTCAGTGTATACAGCTCATTGCTGGCTGGTTTCAAGACAAAAACAGCATGCTAGAAGGGCCTAGCAGACAAAGACTTGTTATCTCATTATGGACAGGAAGTAGAGAAAAAAGGTACAAGGATATTTTCTTCCATGTCATGTCTCCAGTGACCAGCCACTCGGACCAGTCCCCATCTCCAAACATGAGTGTTTGGGGGAATATTTCAGATCTAAACTGTAACAAAAAGCAAAAGTTTATCTTGGCTCACCAATTGGGAAAGTATTGTTCAATGATTTACACGCCTCACTGATATTGGGTCTGTGGTTTGGCAGCACATCATGGCAAGAAGCATATGACAAAGTTAAGTCACTCAATTCATGTCCAGGAAAGAAAAAGAGCAAGCAAAAACTGACATCCCTCAATTGTTTTCAAGGGAATCCCTCTAATAACGCAAAACTTCCAATGAGCTCCTAACTCTTAAATACTTCCACCACCTTTTATGAGTACTAATCTAAGGAGCAAGCCTTCTAAAACATCGGAATTTGGGAACATTCCATGTCTAAGTTATATGGTTTATACACTGTTTATGGTTACTTTCCTGCTACAATAGAACAGCTATTTTAGTTTCAACTAAGAGTTTATGGTCTACAAAGCATAAATGCATTACTATCTTTTCCTTTACTAAAAAGTGTGTGAACTCTAGTTTAGTATATAAAATGAAGCAATGTACAGTATATTTTATTATGTAACCCTTCCTTTTCTGTTCTTTCTCCCACAACAGAAATATATCATATTTTCACTTACATCTGTAGAAGGTAAGATGAATAATAATTTGTATAGATTTATTTTTTTATTTGAGTCAGTAACTCTTGATAGACTGTGCAGATATAATAATAATGAAGATCACTTTCTAGTACTCATGTGAGTTTTGTCTTTCCAGGTCTTGGGGAGAGGGCCTGAGGTTTACCTCCAGCTGAAGTATTAAACCTGTTCTCAGCATGGTCTTCAAATGATGCAAAAACAGTTTCCAGTCTTCAAAATGAAGTGAAAATTTGACTATTAAAATCCCTTATTTTAGTAATGAAATATTTTTTATACTTATTAAATATATAACTGCAAATGCATGACATAAATTATATAAAATAATCATCTCTTGTTATTTGTAGGGTTTTTGTTCTAAAACACCTGGAAATACCAAACTACATAAATGCTGAAGTCCTTTATGCAAAATGGCATAGGATTTCCATATAATCTATTCATGTGCTTTGGTATATGAATATATCATTTCTAGATTACTCAAAAATCATTTCTAGATTACTTATAATTTTTTTGTACAATGTAAATGGTATGGCAATAGCCGCTATGCTGTAAATCTTAGGGAACACTCACAGAAGTAAAAACTCTCTCCATGTTTTGTACAGGCACAATTTTTTTTCCAGTATTTTCCATCTGAAATTTGCTGAATCCACAGATGCAGAACCTGTGGCTAGAGAAGGCTGGTTGTATATATGTATAAATTGTCCAAGTATAAATGATATGGTTACATACAATATAAATAGTGATCTTTATTAAACATACAAATAATTCTTCCAGGATGTTTAGGCTGTAGGAAAATACTAGACATTCGACATGAAGAAATTATATTTACGAATATCTGTGAGTGTGTGTGCATGTGCATACACAGCACGGGTTTGTGGGTGTATGTATGTGTTGTGTTGGTATCAACCATAAAGTAGATCTTGTGCATGAGAGGCTTTCAACTGAACATTGTGAATTTTGGGTGTCAGAGAAATTGATGTTGCCGGAGAACATTGCTTAGTCAGGAAAATCTTCATTGTGTCGGATCACTTGAAGACACAGCAAAAATGTCTTAGATTTCATTCCAGGAAATGTCTCAACTGGGAAGGTCAACCAGTACTGTGGGTAGGTCATTACATCCAGGAATTCAGTCAGTGTGTGTGAGGTCAGGATTCTGGGAGGTCTGTCTATGTAGGAGAGAAAGCCAACATTTAGGTCTGAAAAGGAAGGATTTGGTGCTGCGTGGCAGATGAGAAGTCAGAGGCAAATTATATACCCAGGCGTTGGTTTCCTAACACACGGATTGGGCCTCAAGGCAGGAATCCAGTCTCCATACAAAGTAGAGTGACAGCTTTTCCAATGATGACCATCAGGAAGTTAAGGAATGACAGCAAGTTGAGGACTCATCCCAGGCAAAGATATCACCAGTCTGAAGTGCTAAGATATTTCAGAGAAATCCCAATCTTCATGTCCTAAATGTGAAATCATTTGAAATTTCTTACCTCTTCAGAGGGAAAAAGGAGTTTCCTCTCCTGCAATTGGCCTTAGAATTGCTACTGGTCTAAACTTTGGAACTAGTCAGAAGACACAAAAGAAGTCTGAGACTAGTATTCCTGGAGCTTCCTTGAGAGCTATCAAACTCACATGAGTTACACAACCTAATCCAGTCAGTTTGGGAAAGAAAGACGGTAACTGGGATAGATTCATAGGCACTGATTGAGCAAAAAATTTATAGCTGAAAGGTCCTGTCATGAGATTGTTTTTTGTTATCCTCAAATCAGTGTTCAAAATCATGAAGATCCCTTCTGTGAATTCAGTAAATCCCAGACTGACTTTAATTCGTCAAGTTGATTTGTATCTCTTGCATCCTGGCTTTTACTTTTTATTGTGTCTATTTCATACTAGATGCTGTTTGAGCATTTCTACACTGCATGGAAACACTCAGTTTCCATGGAACTGACAGCATCATATGTATTTTTGATCATTGGTGTAACCTGTTTCAGTGATTCTGCAGTAAAGGTTCAAGTCTCTTCTACAGACATATTGATGATGTTTCTTTTTTATAAATTTCAGGTAAATTACAGATAATGTGAAATTTAAATTAATAGTTAATAGATCTGCAATAGAAAATACTGAATTTAATAGACTAGGAAGAGATCTAAGAAACAAAGTCAGATTAGGTGGTTCTTATATGCAATATAGACCATGAAGATCGTTTATCGAAGCCTAAAGATCTATTATTCCTGTAAAAAATTATTTAAACTGGGAAACTAGATAAAAAATAATGGAGGGATAATTGTTTGCTTTCAGCCTGACCACAGTAAAAATTCACATTTAAAGATTTGTAAACATAACTTTGGCCAAGGAATTCAGATGTCTGTGAAGTTTGTGGTTAACTATGTGACCCTAGTTCATTACATAAGGGATTAATGGCTAATTTATATGTTTTAGCTATGTTTTGCAATATGTACTTTGCAGCTAGTGGTTCCTGGGATGATTTCAGATAGTACACTGGTGAATACTTAAATTTTTTATTTGGATATTAATTATAGATTTGAAAAAACATAATTGTCAAATTAAAACCATATTTTAAATAGTTGTCCAAAGAGCCTTTCATTTTTATTTTTGCCTTAACCTATAAGTAAATTTAAAGTGAAGTGTTAAACATACAATAAAACATGAGATATAAAGATTTTGAAAAACATATGACAATTACATGAAACTAACGGTGTTTTAGAAATTGTAAAATAGAATGCCAAAGAGAGTTTACTTTTAAAGGGTCAAGTGTTCTCATTCAGTTTTGGAATATTTCTCATGTGGTTCAGATATTTGTAAAGTCAAATTGGGAATCAGAAAGTTTGCTGGTAAGAGTAAACTCATGCATTAGGCTAGTTTGATAACTGTATTGGCAAGGTCTTATAAAAATCTGGAGTCCACTATGATAAATGTAATCTCATTCTTAGATTTTGGACGCATCGTAGATATTTTAAAAAATATTCAATGCTGCCTGTATTACCAAGAGATGGTTGCTGTAGGTCTAGGTTTTTGTTTATTTTAGTTTCATAGGGGAGGGTGGTGAGTCCAAGGAGGCTCCTGAAAAGAGAAGATGATCAGTCCTGAAGAAAACAATGTTCATGTCAACTTCTGAGGAGGACAAGAGCCCAGGAATGAAGGCACCCTGACTGTAAGAGGCAGTGGCTGAAAAATGTGTTCCCAACAGGAAACAGCAAATTTTAGTCAATGGAGAAGCACTTTAGTCAAGTGTGAAACAAGGTCTCATTCCATTTCTGCTCTCACTTTTTAACCCTCTGTTTGCTAGCCTACGAAATAACTTACAGAGTTTCTGAGATTCAACAGAACGATGTCATACAGCATCCACTTAGTAATAATATTGTGATATTTTATCCTTATATTTTTGTATGTATTCAAGTGTGTGTGTGTGTGTGTGTGTGTATCTGTATGGTGATTGTGGAAAATATATTGGAACATGTGGGAAATATAGGCAGCCAAATATAAGCCTGAAGTTACTCTGTGGGAAAACATTCCTTTTACTTTGGAGCTCTGGTGGTGATGGCTGCCCTGGTGGCAGCAGAAGCTGTGGAGTAACATAAGCCCTGGAAAAAGACTGACCTGGCAGTGGAGAGTTGACAGCAGTATGAATGAAGTACACCCTAGGAATATCCAGGGAGGGAAAAAGTGACAGATTGTAAGACCGAGTACAAGTTTTTAAGTGCAACGCAACGTGGGAGAAAGATGAAAGGTTCTGAACTGTGAGGGGTTCACTATAAGTCAGGTTGCCTAGGACAAATTATTGATTGTGTTCACCATTTGTTCTTTCAACTGTGAAGAGCATGGTGACATTGATGCTTACCACACAATCTTTCTGATCACATTAATAAGAGGTCTACATAGAGAAGCTAAAGCAGTAAAAGCACTTAGGAAACACTGGTTCAAAGGAAAAAGAAAACAAACCGATTAAAACAATCAACAACAACGATGAAACAAACACACAATGAAACCCAAGCAAAACTAAAACAAAATTCTCAGGCTGCAGTGCAGAAAACAAAAGATATTTTTATAATCGCGTGTAATTATCCAGAGGCTTGACATGCACACAGAGAATCCAGGACCACATAAAAAGGCATGTGTTTCTGTTTTCATATTGATTCAGTAGGTCCTGTCACATTGTGGCACTTGCTATGAAAGAAAAAGCAAGAATTTCTTGATAGTATTTAGGAGAATGAATTTTTCATTACCAGAGTACTTTTTTTGGTCAGAATGTCAATGAATTTTGTCTCTGGGAATGCTTTTTATGTTTTTGTTTGTTTGTTTTACACAGGATCTTGCTGTGCCATTTTACCTTGCTTTAAACTCACTTTGAACTCAATCAAGCTGGCCTTGAACTTGTGATGCTCCTGCCTGAACCTCCTGAGTACTGGGATAACAGGCCTGTGCCACCATGCCCAGTGTGAGCATGCTTTTGTAACAAAATTGAGAAACTTCTCAGCATTTAAAAGAAAGCATGCTTTATTTTCAGGAAATTTGTAACAAACTTTCTTTGAAAACAGCTTGTTGATTGAAATGCTTCACAAAAATGGGGAAGCATTAATATGAAGACAAAAGATTCAGTTGTTCTCAGTGGTAGAACCTTCAAGCTCTTTTGGGAGAAGCCACTGAGAAAGTGGTGATTGGCTAGGGGAGGACTTCCCTGGCACCAAGACATCAAGACTGCTGCCTGTGGATAGGAGTTTCAGTACAAACAAATTTGGTGAGATGCTGCATATGTTAATTAATTGGAATGAATCTTTTCATATCTATCTATCTATCTATCTATCTATTTATTATCTATATGTATTATATGTAGATTAAAGCATTGCATTGTATAAACATATACAATTGTTATTTGCATATTAAAAATAAATTAGAAATGCAATAAAAATTGGTAGAATGTATCTCAGTGATCTTGTACTTGCCAGGGAGGCACTTGTGCCACTGAGTTATAGCCCCAGTCCCACATCACTGTTTATAGGGAAGGAGGTTATAACTGTGACACTGCCTATATTAGGGTCCTTATAGAATGAAAAAGTAATATTCAAATACTGGTGTGCCAAGCTTGCATATAGTAATTTTAATCTTCTGCTTCTATTTCTAGATTTTTAAGTATTTTGTTGTGGTATTCTTAAAGCAAGAATTAGTACTAAGGCTGTTAAACATAAATTTGACTTCAAGAATACAAAGGACTCCATAAGAAGGAGGAGTAAGTGAACCAAAACAGTTAATTTCTAAATGTTTTAACATAACTGACTTTTACTATCTTTATTTTGTCCCTACAATATATGAAATATTTTTGAAAATTGTGGAACCTTATGTGGGCTCTTTTGTTTGAGCTTGTTAACTCCACTGTCTCTGGAACCTATTATGCAAAAACAAAACAATACACTCCTTAAACACTAAAGAGATGAATAAGAGTGATTTTTATTTCTAATTGTTAAATCATTCATTCATTCATAATGTTAAATAAAAGCAGAAGTAATGTCAAGGGTAGATATATAAAATGAAATCCATCAGTCTTCTCACCAAAAGATGGTCAGTAGAGAGTGAGGAAGAGATGGCGAAAAAGAGGAGAAAATATGAATTCTAAAAAGGAAGACACTACTAACTGGAAAGAGGTAAATAAACTCTCTGACAGTCCTCAAAGAACTATGTTCAAAGGCATGGATAGGAGCAGACTGAGGGTTCTAACACCCCTGTTCAAATACATTACTTGCTGATTGTCAAACTTTGTCACATTACTTGCCATCTTGTATTCTAGTACCTTCATTTCCCACAAAGTGGTAATAGAATCTGCCTCATTGCTTAGCGTTATAAAATACATACAAAATATATTACGATAAAGTACATTAAACAGAAAGCATTTAAAACATCACATGACATTTAGTCAACTCTATGACTCTAAGTTGCCATTTTCATGGAAAAATGTGGATGTAAGTTGGGCATTTGTGTTCATGATCACTTTGTAAGTTTCCTCAAGGACTTGTTTTCTAAGTTTGTGCACTTACTATTGTCTTCTTCCCATCTTGTATGCATTTGTAACAATTCATATTAGTTTGGCTGCCAGCCATGCCATCTGATCCTAATGATTGAGGAAACAGAGATATAATACAGAGGAAATAGATTTTTTAAAAGTCTTCATGAATTAGATATACAAGAACTAGTGACTTCTGAATCAAATTATGAAAGTTAATATGTTTGGGATAAAAATAGCTAAAAATGTTTAAAAATGGACATTTTTGAGGTAATCCTTTTAACTGTGTCCTTCACCTAAAGTAACAGAATGGAATACTGAGACTAATTCAATTTCAATGGCCTGATTTTCTGTGCTGTTTTAAATATAGTTCAATCATAGCTTGTTAAAGACATGTGTGGTATAATGGAAAGTTGATTGGATTTGGAACTAGAATAATACTTCCCCAATTGTTGTCTGCAGGAAACTAGTCTTACAAGACGTTTGCAAGTATTCTGCAAAAAGAGCTGTCTTCAGCCAAAGAAGTAGGAAACAGTAGAATAAGCACATCTGAGTTCAGAATCTCAGTCTACCATTTATAAACTATTTAACTTGAAGAAATTACAAGTTACGAGCACATTTTGTGAGAACTGCAAAATAGTATTGCACACATTTGGTTTTGGATAGAATAAATCAGGTAGTGAACATGAAAAATGGGAAATGTATCCTTAGAATATGTTATTTTATTTTATTTTATTTTATTTTATTTTAAAGATAGTAAAGTCCAACAGAACATAACAGAACAAAGTCAATTAAAATAAAGCAGTGGAACTGATACAGAACTTCAAAGACCGATAATGTAGGTACACTAGCTACTGTAGCATATCTTGTTATCTTCAGACTAGCTGACCATTCCAACAGGTGTAGTAAAATTGAACCAAAAAACAAAACAGAATAAAACCAATAAAAACAGAATACAAAATAATAATAATAATAATAATCAGAGTAAAGCAAAATGGTGAGAACCATATTGGGCCTGGAAGGCAAGACAGAAGAGAGTCCCCCATATTTGCCACATTGCCTACTGTCATCTTCCAATGAGATGCTCAGGCTGCCGATCAGAGGCCTACAAAATCTACGAAAAAATACCAACATTTAGTTGCTCAATGTTCCCCAGTTGCTATCAATTTACCCAGACCTCAGAACCAGCAGGTTGCTTACTAGGGGGGAGGGGGATACAATATCCTTGATTTCAAGTCCTCACACCAGTGCTGCACGGGCCCAGCGGGTTGTGGCCCAAACGGGCCCATTCTGTTTCCCCTCTGGGGTCGGTGCAGGGCCCAGGCCCCGGAAGGCTGATCAGTTCTCTCTTGATGTGAGCCGGCGCTGCACAGGCCCAGCGGGTTGTGGCCCAAACGGGCTCATTCTCCTTAGAATATGCTGATGCACTCAACTTTTACTTTTGTAATAAAATAAGCCTGCATTTGGACATTCTATTCATATTGATGTGGTTGAGATTCAAAGTGGGAGAAAAATAATTTCTAGAGAAATTGAAAAATGATCTGCTTATGTGGAAGAGTTTTGTCTATTTCAGAATTAGATATGAAGAGAAAAATGGATATTTCTAATAAAGTTTCAAAATACTTTATTGCAAAGGCATATTTTATTTTTGATTTTTTTCTATAGAATATTTGAAAAATATTTTAACAATGGGTAAGACAAGACAAGCAAAACAAAAACCACAGGAAAATACATTAGAATGAGATATAAATAAGATGCAGGAAAAAAAATCTAACACTTTATGATATAAATTGTTAACTACAAATAGAAATAACTGTATTTGCATTTAAAAAATAGTTTGCATTTTAAAAATTAAGAAATGTTTTCTCCATGATGCCATGATAGATACCTGAAGCAACAGATATATTTAAACTGAATTAAATATTATACAGTATGTACATGTATCAAAACATCATATTGTACCCAATTTACAGGTACAATTTTATGCTTTTTTCTATAGGTTAAAATAAAATACAAAAAGCTCTGAAAAACAGTAATTGAAAAACTGTATTCCTCTAAAAGACAAACAGATAATAACATATACTGCAAACAACTAGGAGCAACCAGAAATCTCACATACTGCTAGTGAGACTGTGAAGGGATGAAACCAATTTGGAAACCTCTTTGAGACTGTCCGGTAATGGACTTTACCCATTATACACAATTAAATATCTGCTTTCCAACAGGCATCACTAGAATTGAAGTAGAATCATTTGTAATAGTTCTAAAGTAAAAAACTAACTAAATGACCACCAAGGGTAGAAAAGGCGAATGCGTGGTGGTATACTCCCAGGATGGAATATTATGGAACAAGAGAGCGAATGTTCTGTGGTTTAAGCCATTCTGCAAATGCATCTCACAAATCTAATGTGAAACCAGAAAGCATACATCCTGCATGCTTTTATTTAAGTAAAATTAACAAAGCCAATCCATATTAGAAATTTGGACAGTGATGGTCACTGAAAGGTGGTAACTGGAATGGATGGTAAAAGCATCCCATGATCAGGTGCTGCTACTGTTGTTGAGGTTAGTTTCTAAAACTACATTGCGCCTCAGAGTTAGGATCTGTGTACTTTTCTGCTTGCTTTACTAAAAAGATGAACAAGGAAATTTGAAAAAGTAAATAAAATTCTAGTTTTTAGACTATTTCAAACTTCAAAATAGAAAGTTATCTCCTGGTTTCACCTGATTCATTTAGTAAATGCTCTTGCTTCACATAAAATTCTTTATTTTTCTTCCCATAAAATGTCAAGGGTTGGTCTGCTCTGGAATAATGTTCTGTATTTGTGTTCACCTTGTGAACCACTTCTATACCTAAGAGTTTTAAGTACTCTTGAAGAACCTAGTAGTAAGGGCCTTAAACCCTGGCTATACAAGAGACTGCTTGTAACTAATGAAGTAGCTAAACTGACTTTACTAAAGCCATCTTGTCTTCAATCACCATAAAAGACAAAGAAAAATAAATGCAACAATTATCACTCTGGTGGATGCAGATAAGCAGACTCCAGGGAGTTTATCCGATCACTGAACTGTGAATTTTTGTGACCAGCATGTCAAGACACTTCATTAAAAAAAAAAAAAGAAAAAAAAAGGAATTCTAAAAATTTGTATTGTAGATTTTTTACTGTAACATGTCAAGAAAAATTTAGCAATTGACAGAGTCATTCTACAAGAGGAAAATAATTTGCATTTGAACATCAGTTATATATTCTTAATATGACAATGAATTTATGAATATGCTGTAAGGCAGAGACTTGTGGTTTCACTACTTCTTGTCTTTCTCTAAAATTTTGGAATTCTTCCATTATCACAACTTCCATTACCTAATTTCATTTCTCATAGTCCATTTAGATAACACTTATTTGCAGAATAAAAGCAGTTAGAATATGTGAGTAGTAGTGAAAATCACTATAAAGTATTTTCCCAGAAAATTACACATAAAGAATTAGGGAATGAACAAAAGATTTCTTTTCTAATTTTGTGGGATTTTAGGAAAATTATAATTGCATTTTCTTCAGTAGGGATACATGTCAGCTGCCAAATTAAATTTTAATGAATAGTATTATTGCTGATGCTGGACATGCCCAAATAAAAAACCTTAAAAATGTTACTGCATTTAAAAAGAAACATATACCATATATTACTACCTGAATAAAATAATTTTTTAGCATCATTCTTCTAATATCCAAGATTTAACTTTGTGAGATTTGCTAGATTATTTGACAATTTAATATTATTGTCTTTTAAAGTTTCAGATCATAAAAAGACTTTTGAAATAATCAAGTGACTTAAATTTACTTTCATCTTCTCTTGGAGCCACGGCAAGTCCTTACCCTTAGGGTTACTTTTGAAATAAAGCATTTCAATCACTGCAAATGCAGGAAGAAAGTTCTTCGAAAGCATGGTAACAATACATCACTTGGTTCACAGTATGATTTAGATGAAAGATATCTCAGAAACTATCAGTGCATAAACCTTCAACATTCAGTCAGACTCTTTACTAGCAGGCTATAATGATTAAATAATACTTAGAGTAGAAATTATGCTTTAATAGTTTGAAAGGTTGCATTGTAAGTGCATACAATTATTTTCCTTATAGTATCATTTTACTAAAACTTGAAAAGAATAAAAATTGTTCCCAAGACTACTTGCATAAGAATTGAACTCACAGTATTAAAACTAAGTATGGTCCCCTTTTCTAAATAGCTTGTATATTTTTTGTGCATATCTGTTTCTATCTCTTTTTAATGTTCTTTTTTGTCTCTCTGTCTCTTTCTCCATTATTGTCTCTCCAAACCGTTTTTTCTCCCCCCATACCCTCACACACTAAATTTACTCACATCAAATGACTGAGTCAAATCTATCTTTTTAAGAAAGATTAACACTGAGTGTTAAAATAAGTTATTTCAATTTTCTCTTGGATTTTCTGAAAAAACATTTGCTCATTAGTGGATATATTTTCTTTTTTAATCAGAAAATACATTTTGAAAAGTTTAGTTTAAAGATAATTTATCAGGTTTCTGTGGTAAATTAAAATTTTGAAGCTCTAGAAACACTAAATTTCCTACTTTATTTTTCTCAGCATTAAAACAAATGTATCATGTATTTATTTACAATATTTATTGCTTGTCTCCCTAACTAATATGTATGTCCCTTGAGGGTCAAGATTATTTCTTGTTTTGTTTATTGTTTTAACCCCATCACTTAGCAATGCTGTATAATTTATGGTATGAGCTCCAGAACAATTTGCTAAGTAAAGATATTAGTTTTCTAAATAGACCTGTGTGATATATGCATAATGCTAAGACTGCTTCTTATGCCAAGCAATGCAAATGGTAAAAGAATTAAGGTGTCATCCTTGAATCAAAAAATTAAAATTTCAATTTTTCTAGAGATTATCGAGGTCAAATAAAACTGTGTATATAGTCATTCTCTTGTCAACCAGCTAGAAATGGCAATTTGTTTCTTCAAGACTTTTGTGTTACAGTTTTGCTTATGGTAAGTACTAAACGTGTTTCTATATGATGATTTGAGAAAGGTCATCTTTTTAAAAAAGGCAAAATAGATAGAAGGATGCACTGTTTGCAGAGTATACATACATATATAAATATTATTTTAAAGATAGTAAAATCCAACAGAACGTAACAGAACAAAGTCAATTAAAGCAAAGCAGCAGAACTGGTACAGAACTTCAAAGAAAGATATTATGAAAACAATAGCTACTATATAGTATATCTTGTTATCTTCAGAATAGCTGACCATTCCAACAGGTATAGTAGAATTGAACCAAAAACAAAACAGAATAAAACCAATAAAAACAGAATATAAAATAAAGTAAAAAAAATGATCAGAGTAAAGCAAAACAGTGAGAACCATATTGGGCCTCAAAGATAAGACAGAAGAGAATCCCCCATATTTGCTACATTGCCTACTGTGATCTTCCAAAGAGATGCTCAGGTTGCCGACCCAAGGCCTGCAAAATCAACGAAACAATACTAGCATTTAGTTGCTTAATGTTCCTTAGTTGCTATCAATTTAGCCAGACCTCCGAACCAGCAGGTTGCTTAAGCGGGGCGGGGGTTGTCCTTGATTCTAAGCCTGCGCACCAGTGCTGCTTGGGCCCAGCAGGGCGGGTCCTTGAGGGGCCCAATCTCGATCTTTTCTGGGAGTCCCATATATTTTTAGAAGTTGCAGAAAATCAATGTGGAAAATATTGGGCTCTTCAAAGTTTTCTTAATTCTTGCATTTTCCAGTTACATGTAACAGAGTGGCAACCTTATATTAGCTTCTACAGGAACTGGTTGTTACCCTAGCTACTGCTGAGATCCATTTGAAACCTGCAAGGAAAATTGAATTCCTAGGTCTTTCATCCTGTCTTCTGCTTCCCATTTGCTTTGGAGCTTTGGACATATTTATTAGGTGTTAACAAGACCTCTTAAGAGGAACATGTAATAAGAAGAAAAATAGCAAGAGAATGAACTAGAGAAGACATGCAAAAAGAAGAAATAGATTGGAAAGGAAAATGGGAATATATATATATATATATGTATTTACTTCATGCATTGGCAAACCATGGAAACATCTTCCAAAAATCTATCATTTCCTTTGAACTACATTTTACTAATGTAAAAATTACTGAAAGAAAAATCATATCATAACAAATATCATAATAAACCAAATTCAATTACTGAATACTGGATTTATCCTGGCTTCTAATATTGAAACTGCTAACGTACTCACCATTTTATTTTGTTAAAAAATAAGTAATACTGGTGTTTGAAGCACTTGATGACAGTAACTAAAAAATTAAAAGCAGTCAAACACTTGGTTTGTTTTATGTGGCCTTTGTTTGAATAAACAGTCATTATAAAACATGTGTACTTTTTCAGTTTGCTGGAACACTATTTAGCATCTTGAATAATGATTTGCTACATGATGTTTAAGTGACCTGAAAGAGGTTATACAAATATATAAGAACCAAAGTTAATTCCAGGGCATAATTTGTACACCAGTCATCAACTATTAGGTTAGAACTAAAAAGTTTACTTGAAAATAATTTGCTACTAAGTTATTAATTATCTAATTAAAGGTTTTCTTTGAACAATACCCATATGTCAGACACCATTCTAGGTATTTGGGGTTTGCACCAGTCAGCATTATTTGATAGTTGGGATAGTTTAATTATTACATACCATCCAGCCCAAGTAGATTATAAGAACATCTCTATCTTGCTCATGGATCTTTGAACTTTCTGCAGTTTTCTGTGCTTTACTAGGTTATGTGGGGTTTGGATTCAGGCATGTGGAAGAATTCACATTTTCTGTATCTATCATCCTCTGTCATCTTTGGAAGATACACAGAGAAACAACAGCAACTCTGGACATGCTCTCTTTGTAGTGGAAAGACTCTTTAAAAAATGGTACATTGTCATTTCTGCCCACTTTCCATTGAGCAGAACAGGTCACAGAGTCAAGTCCAGCACTAATGGACCAGGAAAAGGTACACTTCCTCCAGGTTAGGAGCAGTTCACCTATAATGAACAGTAAAAATAAACCTATCAACATAGATTTATAACAATGAGCAAAATAAAACAATAGAGTAGGACTAAATTTCCTACTTGTAATGCTTACATTGCTGTGGGGAGACAGATAACAAAATAATAAAGAATACATTCATATGTTATAAGATAAAACTTTAAATGATATAGTAAGTACAGGATTTATTGAAAAGGTGGGCTTTCAGCAAATATTTCAAGATAAGAGGATGGTTTCGTCCCTGAGAATATTTAGAAGAAAGTCATTTCAGGTAAAGTGTCTGCACTTTGCTAGTGTCCTAAACTGAGAGTGTACCTGGCTTGTTGAAGAAAGAACAGGAGCCAAAGTGACTAGAACTGTGGTGCACACGAGTTAGAGGAAGAAGTTGTAGAGGAGGTCAGAAAGGTAATGGGGCTAAGAGTATTGAGAAACCTGCCAGGAAATTGTAAGTTCTTTGACTTTCACTCTGAGAGAATTGTGAAGACAGCAAGGGGGAGGATTTAGGTACAGAGAGACATAATTCAGAATTACCAGTGTCCCAATGTTATTGAAAGCATTGGGACATGAAGAAATTGCCAAGGAGCTAATATAGGTCATGGAAAGTGAAGAAGATAAAAGACAAAGATCTCAAAATTCAACAAGTTATATTCTGTTAACTCACAACTGCTCAAGAAGAATTAATATGACTACAAAATTTAAGTGGTTATTTCATTAATCCATTTTTATAACTCAGGAAATAAGTGCCTAGCAACATTATCTAAGCAACGTGGTAAAATTGTTGTCTATTCTGATTAGTAGAAATGTGGTCATCGGTGGCAGTCTTCTTGAATTTTAAACTTATCAAAGGCATTTTTTCAGATATTTTCCTGTTATGTTTCCAAAGATGAAAAGAATTTGCTACTTTACCAGGCAGCCCTTGATTTTGTTGGTCACCTCTAGAAAATTCTTGCTTTTAGTTAATTGGTATTGGTCTTCCTGTAATTGCTAGCCTTGGTATTAGCCATGGGCTTAGGAGAGTCACAGGCTGTGTCAATGAAGATTCTTGATAGAAACAATCAACAGAACAGAGAAAGAAAAAAAAAAAAAAAGAAAGGAAGGAAGAAAGAGAGAGAGAGAGAGGAAAATAAGCAGGGATTTATCATGGAAATTGGCTCACACAATTATGGAGGCTGAAAAGTCCTATAGTACACGAACTGGAGAACTAGGAAAGTTGGTTTTTAAATTCCATTTGTGTCCAGAGGCCTGAGAGAGAGGAAAGGGATAAGAACCAGATGTTCCAATTCCAATGTGTAGGGTCAGGGGAAGATGAATGGTTGGGAGGCTGGGAGAGACAGAGACAGAGACAGAGAGAGAGAAAGAGAAAGAGAGAGAGAGAAAGAGAGAGAGAGGAATTGAGAGTCCAATAATTTCCCCTTTTGTTCCATGTACCCACAAATGTTTGCACTGCCTGATTCAAATGCTATTGTCTTCTGAAATCCAAGGCCTCTGTCATGTAATATGATTATTTAAATCTGTACATATTTCTGATTACTCTTGTTGGAGACCACTATGAAGCAGTTCTGAGCAGGATTTAAAATTTACTAATGGGCATTCTGTTTATCTGTAAGCCTGTCCTAGGCCTAGGCCCCTTGCCTGGTGATGGGAGTTGATTCGTAGTAAATGAACCTCTATGAATCACTGGTCCTGACCGAGGCCTGTAGTGGCCAATGAGGTCAGAGATACCTCAAAGGGCAAGGTAAAGAAGGTTGTAGCTGAGGACATCTTGGCTCCATAATGAATTATGTTAATAGAGACTGCCCTGCAGGCATCTTACGCTGCAGGCATCTCAGTCCCACCATAAAGACCATCTCAGAGATAAAATAGTTCTCCTTTTCTGGCATTCCTTCCTACTTGAAGATGTCCTTGAAGTGACTCCCAAGTTCTTCTCAGTTCTGGCACCACCCTCAGCACCTCCCTCAGTATCCTCTCTCTTTGTCTATTTGAAAATATATGCAGGTGGTCCAGAGAAGCTCTTTGTCTTAGCCCTCATGATAGCTGCAGTCAAGAACTCTGCAGGGTCTTTGATCCTCCTGGAGCTCTAAAATCATACAACTTGTCTCATTTATTTAAGTCCTCGCCATACACTCGTTCGGAAGATTGGGGATCTAGGCCGGGTCCCCGATAACTCTGCCTTGTGTATATTCTAATTTATAGTTTATAATAAAATAAAACAAAAACATTTGTTTGAAAATGATTTCCATTGGAAAGAAAATTAATAGACTTTTTAGATATAATTTTAAAATCACTCCTATTTTGAACTTAAGTGTTCTATTCATCCAAAAGTCACCATTGAAGAATTTTAAGGCCTCAAACTGTGCCTTAATTTTTTAATGACAATATGTAGCTTTGTAAGATTACTTTTTTAACTGCTCCCTACAGTCTAGGTGAGTTGATTCTTAATCTGGTGGTCATGGGATCTCTGCTAAATTGCTTAATTATGGAAACGTGAGAATCTCATCTTCCTCTTGGCTATTTTTATGTCACGGTTTCCTTCTCTCAAGTGTATGCCATTTTCATTTCACCATTGATGTAGCTATTTTTTATGGATTAATATTTTTAAAATATTTAAAGAAACAAAGTAATAGTAATAACATTTATTAAGATTTTCTTATGTTTAGAATGGTTCTAATTACTTTGTGATTTCCTACACCAGTTACAAAATGTCTTCACTTTAAGAATTAAGTAACCAAAGTACAGAGAGATAAGAACTTTACTATGGGTAAATGATTTGGGCAAATGACTAGTTAGTGGCCATACTATGATTCTATCACGGGCAGTCTACTTTGCAGTGTACACTACTGACGATCAAGAATTTGTCCTTAGTGTGTCACAGCATCCAGAAAGGAAAAGTTGTCACTTAATTGCTAAATATTTCCTTATAGTTCAGAATATTCCACCACTCATTCACTTATTCATTCATCCACATTCCTTAGTCATTTCTTATGGTAAGTGGTATTGAAGATTTAGTGATGTACAAAGTAGAAATTATCTTGTCTTTTATAGATTACACTTTAGTGGAATCTTTGCAGTAATCATTTATGAGTGCTCACTGTTATGCATATTATATATCTCACACAACACCAGAAGAATTTTGAGGCAGGTAGTATTATCTTCATTTATGGCTAAAAAGAGGATCATACCCAGAAATGTGGAGTGCCTTGCTCAAAGTTTCAGAGTTGTGTCTATCTTATTTGACAAAATTTCATTTAACATTTAGTGAATATTGAGTAACTGTTCTGCTCAAGGTATGGTTAATGGTACTGTATGCTACTAAACTTTAATGTGAAAGAACAGAAGGCAGCACTGTTGAGTTTGTAAGATGGAGAGTGTGCAGGACAACACCTGTGATGCTACAGCTGACCTCGCAAGGTGAGTTTCATCCCAGCACAATTAGTACTGTGTTTGAAATGGGCCCATCTACTGATGAGGAGTTATATCTGGTATGAAGCGAAAGGAAAAGACAGTGGTAAAAATGCAGGAAAATCAGTGAAGTAAAGTAGGCATAGCTTGGTTGAAGCATAAGGTGCATTTGTGAGTGATAGCATCTGTGTAGAAGGAGCCAAAGATCAAAGACTATTGCTGGGAGAGGTCGTTATCAGAAATTGGGAGCGAATAAGGTTATCTCTGAATGCTTTGAAGCAGAAGGGAGAGAGATGCAAATTATCTACAGACTTAGAAATTTTTTTTTTCTTATTACAAGCAATGATAAAATAAACATTTGGTTGGTTTAAAAATTAAAAAAAAAAACCCAGGTGAGAAAGACATTTCTAGCAATGTGTTACATATGTGTTGATTTCCTGAAGTAAATATAATCATGCACTGCAAACACGTACTAATAAGAGCCAAAACAATTACAAAGATACGTGAAATATTCACAAAATGAAAATGAAATATAAGCCCTAAAATTCTATTAGTTTGGGGGGTGGTTTTTACTGGAGGAGGGCTCTTTTCTACTTTGAGATTTGAAAACAAAACTCACCTAACTTGTATCACCTACTTAAATGTATTCATCAGTGTCATAAGCAGCAAAGCATATGGACCAAGAATTTGTGTTTCAGTGGCTAATTTACTCTGGTGTTGCTCGCTCATTAAATCTGTCCCCTAGTTCCTCACAGTTTTTTAAATTGTCACAGTTACACAGTCTTAAATAGAAGGATGTGAGGATCCAGTGGTGGTTCAATTTTCAAGAATTTTGAGGACCACATTTTCTCGTGGTAGTATATTAAACAATAGTGATGGCACATGATTTGGAAAGGAGACCAAAATGAAACTGAAGATAAATCTGGACCCAAGGTTGTTGGTCTGCAGGTCTCTGCAAATGCTCTCATTGTAGGGTGCTTAGCCTTGGTCACCGTCATGGAGAAAGAAATGTGCCAAAGTGCTCGGTGCTCTTTTGATTTCTTTCTCTTTCTTTCTTTCTGTCTTTCTTTCTTTTTTTTTTTTTTTATGGTAGCAAAAATCAAACTCATAACCTTGCTCTTGCCAGGCAGGTACTGTGCCACTGAGCTACAACCCCAGCTCAGTGCTCTTCTAATATAAACAAAATCTTATATTTTATAGTCCTCAAGAATTAATTAAACAATATGCCTTACTCTTGTAAGATGATATATTTTAACAATATTAAATAATATAATGTAAATAATAGGATGCTTTAAGCAGCATTTAAAAAAGTTTTTAATGAGAAATGATTCCCATATTTATCTCATCTAAAGTTCTTATTATGGGTGAGAAATTGAAGGCTACTGAAGTAAAAACCCATTGAAATGTATAAAGCCCCTCACACTGCCTGCCTTCAAAGGTACCACTCCTACAGGCACATAATAATGTGTGAGAGACACAGCCTCCGGCAGTGCAGTTTCTGCTTCACAGACAACTCGGAGGCTCTTATAAATCCAGTAGTTCTCCCCAAGTCTAGTGATTAATGAGTGGTTCTACCATGGGTATGTTACAAAGCCTTAAGAGGAGTAATAGTTTCTGAAAATAATTATTTTTTAAAGTTTTTATAAATGTGATATTGTAATTCCCACATGGATCTTGCTGACTAATTTTATTTTCCAACAAAGTAATGCCTAATATTTGATAATACTTAAGCTACTGACCCATGGCACAGCAAGGTTAAGCCTGCATGAGTGGTTCTATTGGTTTTTTCTTGTCCTGTCCCATCACACCCTCATGGATGTGAGCTCAGAAAATGCTCAAAAAAGTAACAAAATCCACACAAAATCAGAGGTTGCAATTACTATACATATTTTTTAAGCAAATTTTTTTATCAAACATTTCATAAAATATTCAAATTATATTTATGTTTTAATAAATATAAGACAAAAGCACTGGTGAAGTCTCTTGTTAAGATTCCAGACTTTCTTGTTCTAAGGTAATATTTCTTTTATTTTTTTGTTTTCAATAACAGATTTAAACAGTACAAATGGAGAGATGCTGACCACTGAGCTGGAGAATATAATGCTTTCAACTCACTTTGTTGGCAATAGGATACATTTTTGTTATGTAATTTGAAATTCTTTGTTGAATTCTAAAAGGTACGTCCTTTGTGTGCATGTGCATGAGAAATAAAATTGTTTTATTTTTACTTAATATTGCATTCTTTTTTTATTATTTTTTTCGTCCTGGGGATCAAACTCATAACCTCGTGCTCACCAGGCAGATGCTTATACCACCTGGGGATTTTTTCACATTGTATTTTCAGGAAATATCCTAGTATATATCTTCAACTTTTTAGATGAAAGTAATTGTAACATAATTTTGGTAGTAGAATTCTATTACTGTTGAATGGTAGATTAACAAATGCTCATCAAGAAAGACAATAAAAAAATAAAAATGAAGAAATACAATCCCTAGCCATTTTGCTTAATAATGCTTATATTAATGTAACTTAAACTTTCCAAAATTCATTGAAAATTATTTTTCCTATGTTTTCATTTCCATTTTTTTAATGCGTATGGTAATTTCTAGGTATTGTCCTAGGAAACAAGGCTAAGAGATAAATAACAAATGACCCTTCTCATTAACAGCACTGTCTATCAAAAGACTGGTTGAAGCATGCTCAAAGAATTGGCTCTTGTAATCAAGGTGCAGGAGTTCTAGAATAGGTCTATTTTATTAGACACGAACACAAAGAAAGCCACAAATGGGAGCCACAAAGGTGATTTCAAGCTTTGTATTAGCTGTATTAAACAAATGAGAATGGATAAAGAAAAGTTATTCTAATGATTTCTTTTACCTAATCCAATTTGTACAAACTATTTTTGTAGCTATGTGTGATGAACATAAAAAATTCAAATGGTGCATTTTTTTTCTCTATGAAATCTGGCACGTATTTTTCACTTATAATGCATCTCAGTTTTGACCAATCATTCTTCAAGTGATCTAAGTCACATGGGTTGGTGGCTCTCATACTGGACAGTCCAAAGAAAGAACTGATTGTTTTGTTTTGTTTTGTTTTGCATTGGAGAAAACGAGGAATGCTTCACTGACATAGTGACTCTTGAACCAAGACAGATAACATACAAGGTCCCCAGAGGTAGACTGGCATGAAGAGCCTCAATTCACAAGGCCTGTCTATAAGGGAGGAGAAACTGTAGAGAAGGAGAACACAGCAGAGACCAGATTCACAGACAGCCTTGCCTATTACGTCACCGCAACTAAACACATCTCATTCAAAAATTCTGTGACCCTATCATAAGTGGGTTTTCATTCTCAGTGACCTAGTCCTAATGGGGTAGGGGTGGGGAGAAAAAAATGTTTCATTAAATTCCCTCATTGTACCATTAAAAACTCATCAATGAATAAATGTCAAATTTAAGAAAAAAGACCCTATATCTTCATCTGAGGTTGTTACTGAAACCACCATCCCCATTTCTGCCTTCCTGGCAGTTTCTTTTAAAAGTCAAGTTTAGAAATGACTGGGAAACCTACCGGATTAGTTCATGTTTTTCTTGGCCTCCTGGGATTTTATGCTTCAGATTCTCACACTGCATGCTTGGATCCTATGCCGGTAGAAGAAGGTTGAATGTTTGGATTCAACTGCAGGAACACAAGAAAAAAAAAAGTTCTGAGAAACATGTGGTTTGTTTAGTTTCCTTTGACATGACATTCTTTCACACATTCATTTGTTGGGACAAGCAATACTTAACGTTGCTGCTACAACCACAGACTTCTGACCTTTACTTAACTGAGAGGATTTATTTAAATATAGACTGTTGGGGAAAGGCAGAGTGCTCTAGAGAGACGTCATGCATTTTTCCTTGGGGGTAAATTACCCTTTTAGTACTTTTCCAATGGAGGAAGTACACGGCAAGAATCCATGATCAATAGAGACTGTGCCCAGAAAGCTTCACTAGGAACACTTCCTGTGTTTCTTTGTAGGCATAGCCTTCTTTTAAAATATTTTCCTACTTAATTTTTAAAAGAATAAAGACATGTAAAATCCAGTAACTTCACTTGACAACAATGTTTGGTCATCAAATCAATGTGAAAAAATGTTACATGGAAAGAGCAACTAAATCTCCTTATATTTCTTTCTGCACTTTTGTTTGATGTTGAATCTGAATTTAAAATACATATAGATACAGATATATAAATTCGTGAAGGTATTAACTGAATACTCACCTTTCATACTTTGTTTTGCTGTTTAAAACTGACTTATGCAATGTTCCATTTTATAAGCACTTCTGTCTCCATGTTTACCTTCTTCCTTCCTCAAGCCGCACTTGTGGATTCAACTAACTAACTCTTTTTTTTTTTTTTTTTTTTTTTTTTTTTTTTGCGGCACCAGGGATTGAACTCACAACCTTGCACCTGTCAGACAGGAGCTTAAGTCACTGAGCCAAACTCCCAGCCCTGGTTTGTTGAGGCAGGGTCGCACTGTGTAGCTCAGGCCAGCCTTGCGCTCACATTGTGGCCCAAGCCGCCCTCGAACTCATGACGCTCCTCCTACCTCAGCCTCCCGAGTGCTGGGATTAAAGGTATGCACTCGAGTAACTCTTATATATATAGAGTTTGTATTTGCTTCTTATTGCTGCTTTATAAAACTGCTACAAACTTAGTGGTTTAAAACACTGCAGATTTATTATCTTACAGTTCTAGGGGTCAGATACTGTAAAGTCAGGGCATCTCGAAAGGCAGGCTTTCTTTTGGAGACACCAGGGGAGATTCTGTTCTCCAATCTCTCCCACCTTCTGGAGATGCCCGCTGTGGCTACTGCTTCTATCTTCCACGCTAGGAACTCAGCGTCTTCGAACTTCCCTTTGTTTCTGTGATCTCTGCTTCCTTCTCCCTAGCTCCTTTTCTGATGCTTTTGTTTTCTGTCTTTTCTTATGAAGACCTTGTATTTACATTCTACCACCTAAATGTCCCAGGATAATCTCCTGACCTTAAAATTTTTAAATTTATCTTATTTTCAGAGTCTGTTTGCTCACAGAAAGCAATGTATCTATGGGTCCTGGGAATCTCTGATGAAGAGGTATTGTTCTGCCTACTGGTGATGATTCCCCGTCTGTCTCTGGCCACTAACTAACACTTACTTAATTTTCTAATTGCATACATATACATACACATATAAAATATTACAGGCTCAGTGATGATTTTTTTTTCTCTCATTCGCCAAAATTGACTGCTTTGATTTTATTAGTATTTCATGGATACTAAAGTGTCCCCTCAAATTCTCACGCAGTCACAGATGAGGTTTTGAAAGATGACCGGACCATGAGGATGCTATGTTTATCAATGGATTGATCCACTGGAGGTGTGATTTAGAAGAGTATGTGCTCATACCTGGCACCTCCTTTCTCTCTGTCTGCTTCCTGGTTGCCATAGATTGAGCAAGTTTCTGCCACCACACCTTTCTGTCATCCCAGTTCTGCATTGGATCCAAATAACCGTAGACTGAGCCCTCTGAAACCATGAGACAAATAAGGCTCTTGCCTTAAATCACAGATGTCAGGTATTTTGCTTCAGTGATGGAAACACTGACCAATACAAAATCTATGAAGCTAGATGATTAGGGTTTGTCCCAGACTGAGTATTTTCACACACTTGCTACAAAGTCAGGTTCAGTATTCAGTGTATTTAACACCAGCTATGATCTGAATGTTTGTTTTTTCCAGGAATTTATATGTGGAGATCTAATCTCCAATTTATTGCATTTAAGAGTGGGATTTTTTAAGAGGTAACTAATGGGACTAGTTCCCTCATAAAGATGATCTGAAAACACTTGATTGCCCTTTTTACCATGTGAAGACACGATGAGAAGTGTACCTCTTTGAAGTAGCGACACTGTCACAGAACACTGACAATACTGGCAATTGGGTCTTGGCTTTTCAAACTTCCCGAACTGTGAACAATACATTTTTGTTGTTTATAAATTACCCAGCCTTTGATATGTTGTTATAGCAACTGGAATGAACTAAGATCACTCTTAAACACGTTAAAATGTACATGTCCACTTTATTTGTTCTCTTCTTTCCTGGTTCCAGTACTATTGATTCTCACTTGAACTCCCGCTCCAGCCGGTACTCCTAGTCCCTAAAACTGCCACTTCAAATATATTCCCTACAGTTCCATGTGAAATACAAAGGTGATGATATGGTTCCTGTGGTCAAGCCTTTAATGTCTCCCCACTGCCTCTCATCAAATGCATTCCTTCAAACTGCACACGACGTTCTCCCTGATCCTGTCTTTAAGCGTTTGTTCAGACGTATATTTTACAACTTCCTATTACACATTGTAGAACTCATTTTCCTACTTGTGGTTCGCTTTGTACTTGCCATGTTCCTTGCTGTGTGTTTCTCTCATCATAAGTCTGGCCATGCCTTGGTAATAACATGTAATGCCCTGGGCTGTAATTATCTGCGTATATGTTTTACTAAACTGTCAGTGTTTGCAAGACATTATTTGGTTTTATAGCCCCATTATTTAGCTAAATTCTTAGTACAATGTATATTTGTCATACTAATGTCTGCCTTTTTTTTTGTTATATCAATTCATGAGTAAAGTACACGTAAGCTGCTTCAAGTTATAAAAGGAGAGTCAGCAAAATATTCTGGGAGAGTTAGTAATTTATGAGACTTTAAGTCAAATGCACTCTGTTTGAGAAATGTGGAAAAGTCGAAGGTAAATATTAAGACACAGTAAAGGAGGAACTTACAGTTACTACTTACAAAGCATGTGAGCTTTTGGTGAAAGAAATGTGTAAACATACTCGAAACAAAATATACTTACCTAGAATTTCCATGTGCTTGAAACATAGGTCATGTTAGTCTCTCTCTCTCTCTCTTTTTTTGCTTTTCCTTTTTTCTTTTTTAACAATATGCTTGATGAGCACCATAAGTCACTGTGCTCCTCAATGACTCATTTTGGGGTGGTCTCAGGGATAGGAATATGTTTTTGAAAGATCCTCTTACACTCTTTCTCATTCTCCCTTCTGCCTCACTCCATGACCTCCAGGGTTTTCAGCTGTGGCTCTGTTTCTATCACTCCCATATGCCATCCCCTCCCTTTTAGCACAAATTTGAAAGTTAAATACAACTAGCTCAATTTTTGGTGGGAACCCCAAAATATCCTGCTAGTTTTAACCAGTTCCATCTTGGTAGGGAACTCATACAATTCTTAAGTCAATTGTCCTCTACATTTAATTTTCTTTGACATTATTTAACAAAGAAAAAAATTGGTTATTGGTTGAACTGTGTAGCAAAATTTTTTCTCTAAGATATTCCTTCTGTTATGTGTGTGCATGCATCTGTGTGTGTGTGTGCGTGTGTGTGTGTGTGTGTACGTAATCTCTGTAAATGTGTAGATACCCAGAACTCATGTAAGAATACCCTGGAGGTGAGCAGACAAAGTGTGTGAATGTTGAAATTCCTTGCCTAAGATTGCAGTATTCACACTAATCTCAATATATCAATTCAGACCTTAAGTAACACCTCTCCAATGACAAGTTCTCTATTACGATGCGTGATCTAAATGACAGCATTTGTCTTTCAGGATGCCACTTTCTATCTCAAGAAAGCAGGTATATACTGTTCTTGACCCAAAGTTCCCAAAATGTGACCATGTGACACAGAGTCTGGCAATCAGATATTTCACCCAAGGTTTTAAAACCAGAAAAAGTAACATAAAGGTACAAAGGCAGACAAATCTGTCAAGAAAGTATCAGTCAAGAGTCCAAGGTGCTACAGTGAGTTTTGATGGTTTTCTAGGCAGATGATATTTAAGATTTAGTCATGATGATGTTTCATGTACTCATCTCTCATTATTCTATTATTTTTCTGACCTTAGCTCTCAAAACTTCTGCTCACTTCTGGAACTGGTTGAAAATCTTGCTGCAAATCACCTCTGCCTATTACATTTTCTAGAAGTGACTCTTGTTATTTGCAGTCATGAAGGCTGACTAATCTGGTTTGGGGTAGGTGAGAGAAAACCAATAAAGGATGTGTCATAAGAGGAGTCACTGCACAGCAAGCTATAGGGCAGGAATTCGGGGCCAGTGGTTTATTTGGAAGGGGACTTTAGTAACCAAGGATCAAGAGGGAGAAAGCTGAGTCAGAAGAGAAGCTGTAAGGAGGGGAGTGCAGGTGAGGGCAGCTAGAGTTCATTCTTGCTGGAAGAAAATCACCTGAGTGTGTGCGAGATGACATACTATCCTCAAAGTTCTATTTGACTTGAGAGGAAAACATTTTCTGGCATTGTAATTCCTGTCCATTTACAGCCTATCAGCATGCAGGTTAAGGAAGATGCTTGGCCTGAGAGCTATGAATGCTTGCAGTGCTACACTTTCTGTCCATGTGGGATGAGTGAGTGCCAAGCACTCACACAGAGAGGCTAACACGAGGAGTGATCAAAACATATAGTACAGTGATTGTTTAAATTTAAAAAAATTACAACCAAAGACACATGGCCATCAAACCCTTCCAATATACTGCCTTTCACTTTTCCACACATATCATCATTCTTATCTCCTGTTGAAACAGTTCTGGAGGTCCTCTTTCATCACAGCCTATTTGCACTGTTTTGGTTGCCTTGATGTCCTGAACTGTCAGAATGTTTTCCTTTTATGGTCATTTTGACTTTGGGGAAGAGCCAGAATTTTCATGGTATCAGATCTGGTGAAAAAGGTGGGTGAGGACACACAGGGGTGATTTTGTGAGCCTATTTTTCTGTTGCTTGGCCCTCAGCAGTAGCATTTACAGTATTTTTTAAAATTATAACTCATAACGTCACTCACAAAAGAAGACTCCTAGAATTGCCTCAGAAAGTGGCAAGGATGATGGAATAAGTATGCAGCAAGTGAGGGGAGTATTTTGAGGGGAACTGATGGTAATGTGCCTTTTGCTGTAATAAATTATATTAACTTAAACACACACTGAGTCCTTTGATCTGCCCTCGTGCTGTGGTGCTGTTTGAGGTGTGTCAACTTGATTGAGGTATAGTTCCATGACATACTATCAAACAGGGCTACATGTGTTGCAGAGATTCTGCAAATGTCTTAAAGGCACTAATAAAATTTTCTTTAAATAGAGATATTATGCTAGATAATGATAATGTAAATAGGCCTTGGTGAATTAGTTGGAAAAACTTCAAAGAAGAATTAAAATTTGAGAGAGGAAGATAGAGACAGAGAGATAGACAGAGAGGGAGAGAGGGAGAGAGAAGGGAGAGAGAAAATAAATTTCCCTTGTAGACAACACTTTCCTCTGTTCCCATGGAGTTCCAGCCTGCTTGCCAACCTTTTTTGTGGATGAAGACTTTAGTTATGTCATGTATATTCAACATGCCTCTTCTTGACTACCTGCTCTATAGATCTAGGATTGTGTTCTCCAGTCCTCAGAACCACATCTTTTGTGTGTCTCTAAAGAATATAATATTTGAAGATCTATAATTTTGGTGGTTCTACACATCCAGTTGAACTCTGATTGGCATACACAATTTTGGTGCCTGAAAATAGGAATTACAATGCCATATATATATATATATATATATATAGAGAGAGAGAGAGAGAGAGAGAGAGAGAGAGACAGAGACAGAGACAGAGACAGAGAGAGACAGAGAAAGAGACAGAGAGAGAGAAAGAGAGAGACTTGTCTACAACTGACTGTAAGTTAAAATACAAATTTCATAATTTTTTCTAGTAGGGGCTCAGAAAGAAGTAAAATGTATATTACTAGAAACAGGAAGGAAAATTTCCTTTTATGCAGTGGAAGGAATTTTAGTGGATGGGCTGGAGATTAGATCTGTAGAAAAATATTTATATAGCAAGTACAAGACCTTGAGTTCCATCCTTGGCACCATAAAAAATGTTTAGTAACTGTTTCCTGTGGTGTGGTTATGTGGGCAGTAGAGTTGTGTTTTCTTTTTGTTAGTTTGTTTGCTTGTTTTGCTTTTTTTCCTGGCTTGTGTTGGAAAAGTCAGAGATTTGAAGTACTTTTGGGTCCCATGGGCTGTTGCTGGTATTGTGGTTCAAAGATGGAGAGGGCCACATGCAGGGACCAGGGGGCAACCTATATTAGTTCTCCAGGGCTGTCATACCTAATGTCTATAGACTAAGTGGCTCAAATAGCAAAAATATATTTTCTTACAATTCTGGAAGCTGGAATTCTGAGACTTTGATGTTAATAGGGTGAATTTGTTTCAAGGTTCATCCCTTTAGTGGTTAGGGTAAAGTGCCAACTTGACTTGCTTTGGGATCTACCTGGAAGATTGGTGGACCATGCTTTTGGGTGTGCCTAGGTGGGTCATAAAGCTGTGGCCTTGGGTCCATGTGCAGTCTCTTGACCGCTCTTCTTTGACACTGTTCTCCTGCCTTGCTTCACTGCCATCATGAACTAAATATCCTTACTTTGTCACATCCTTCTACCATTGTGTTTCTCTTTGGAACAAGCTGACGATGAACTGCGTATCCTGAAACCATCAGCCAGATCAAACGTCTCCTCCTTTCATTTGTGAGTGATGGGTATATTGTGTCTCAGTGATAGGAAAAGTGAAATGTATTTTCCTTGGCTTGTAGGTAGTCATCTTCTCTCTATATCTTCATGTAGTCTTCCTTGTGTGTATGTCTGTATTTAAATTTCCTCTTCTGTAAGATGCTAATCATGTTGGATCAGGGGCAATTCACACAATCTTATTTTAAAGACCCTGTCTCCAAAGACCGTTATATCCTGCACTACTCTGTGTTAGGATCCCAACGTAAGAATTTTGGAGGTAATTCTAGCCTAAGACAAATGTCTAATTGCCAACAATCAGCAAAGAAAATGGCTTGTAAATCCTGCAAATTAAATTATACCTGAACAAGTTGAATATGCTCCAAGGAGGATCTTCCTCAGAACTTCCACATAAATGTCTGAGTTGGCCAATATCTTACTTTTTTGACAGTCCTCCTTCCCTTTTGATTTCTGGAACTGTGCTATAGATTTTTAAAGACCTCTAAATGAGTGTTAATTTCTCATGCAGCAGTAGAAAGCTAATGCAAATGCCATATGATACTGGTCATCCAAAATTTCTTTAAACACAAACAAGAAACAATGAAATAGGAAGATTCAATCCATCAGACTATATATGCTACCATTGCAGTCAATCTCAATGTACTAACCTTCCTTTGCCCATCATCCAGGCTAGATTTCGCTGTCCTCATTGAATGCTTTCTTTGTCTAATTTAGTTGATCAAAGGAGTGTCAAAGAAGCACAGGTTACTAGTAGACAGATGAAGAAGGCATCGCTTCCATGTCACACACATCTGGCTAATAACTTCATTCCTTTTGCTCAAATCCTTGCTCTTTTGTGCGGATTGAGGAGAAGAAAGGCAGAGAGGGATGTTGTGAGAATTAAGGAGGATGGTCAAATTGATTGGTTTGAGAGCCTAAGAGGGCAAGTAAAGCACAATTCTGTTTGGATCTGGGCCGGGTATGGAGGTGTGATGCTGGGTACTATACATGGCTGAGGGTTCCTTCCTCTCTGGCACTTTCTCCCACTCTGTTTCCTTGCTGCCATGAACTTAGCAGTTTTGCTCAGCCATGATGTTCTGTCTCAGAGCCAGCTGACCATAGACTGAACCCCAAATTGTGAGCCAAAATAAACCTCTCCTCCTTGAAGTTGTGGGTGTCAAGAATTTCGTGCCAGCAAGAGGAAAACTGAATAACACAGATGTTTTTATAATGAGTAACAGAGAAGGAAAAGTCCTGGCCCCGGTTTCTAGATCAGCCGACTCATTTGTTGGAGGGCCAAAAATTGAGTGCAGCTCCACTTTTATTATGAACTGGATTCGTATCCTCCAATATTCGTGTGTTGATACTCTAACCCCTAAGGTGATGGCATTAGGAAGTCGAGCCTTTGAGAAGTAATTAATTTTAGATGAGTCATGACGGGTGAGGGCAGAGTACACATGATAGGCTTGATACCCATGTAAGAGAAAAATGTACTAGAGCATCTTCTGTCCCTTATGTGAGTATATGGCAAAGAAGGCAGCCATTGACAAGCTGGAAAGAAAGCCCTGCCCAAACACTGAGACAGTTGTCAACGTGTGCTTGGATTCCCAGCCTTCACGATGTGAAAAATAAATGGCTGTTGTTTAAACCAGTCTATGGTCACTTGTTACAGCAACCTGAGGTGTCTAACACACACATTTTACCCCATTCAAGGTAGCCTCATAGACAGTGACGCGCGGCTATCTTTCTATGTGCAGATCTTTCTCTCTGAATAGATTCCTGCTTGTTCTTTTCTTGTGAAACTGTAATTACTACTTGCCTGTTACTAATTATCAATTAATTTGGAATAACCTAACACTACTCCATGAATCTTCTTATACTCATGGCTCTATTTTTTAACAGAACACCCTAATAACAATCAAAATCAATTGTATCTGTCAGTATGGCAATACTTTTCTTTTACGTCTACAGAAATGAAGGGTCCAAAATAATTGGAGAGCAGTCTTAATATTTTTATGTTAAGGTGAAACTTAATTATTTCTCCTGGCAGAGAGGTTCTCCTTGTTCTGCTTAATCCCAGTCAGGAATAATAATTTCTATTTCACAGGACTCTATAGTTTTTAAAAAGGAAGTATGCTTTCTTCAATGGGGCCCAGGGAGTGATGTTATAAAGGACCATACTTACCTTTACCTATTTGTTTCTGAACCTATGCACTCTTGCTATTTGTTACAATACCAGGACATCCCTGTTGGTTACAATTATATACAATGCCCTCAAGGAACATGATACAAACTTAGAGACTGTCATTCTTAATAAATGACTTAGTTATGTCTTTTAAATATTGCTTGAATGCTCTATCATGCAAGCAATTTCATGACAATAAATTATATGTTAGAAAGAATCCTATGGTCAAGTGCCCAATGTCACTAGTCCTTCCTATAGATTTGGCACATTTATCTGAGGAAATGCTATGCTATTATACAGGATCTTGTAATCTCAAATCTATCTTTGGAATTTGGTGCTGACTAAAATACTGTGAAAATGAAAGTTAACCCATACTCAGATCATACCAGTCCCTCTAAGGACAAATTCAGTTGTCTAGTATCCTCTTGTAGAATTACGCAAGTCTTTTATGTCTTATGAAAATACTCATTGGAAAGAGCCCATTGGCTTCTTCAAGATTTTGGTATTTTTCCAAGTATTTTTTGTTTGTTTGCTTTTTTGGTTTTCTCTTGATAGTCTGAACATCTAGCAGTAGAACAAGTTTGGTTAGGGTGAAAAAGCGTCTGTGTCAATGGGTCCATTCATTTGTTCCTTCCTTTTTATCTGAGATAACTCATGGCCTGATTATACACATTGGTGTGACTGGTGTCAGGTTTTCTTTCACCTATTGGCTGGGTTATCCTAGCTACTAGAATTTTTTAGTGGATTCAAGATTTGGCTGCTTACAGAAAACTGGCTATGTAGCAAGTGATTAGTCAGTGCTCAGAAGTCTGCCTCCATTTTCCACTGAGACATTACTGCTTCTGTGCAAAGCTCACGACCACATGAGTTTCTCAAAGTTCTGCCTTCAGTGGTATCTTTCGAGGAGATTTCCTACATGAGGATGTGGTACTTACTTTTTAATTGCCAACAGTCCATGTTTCAGCTCATAGAAACATATCTACCTGACCCATTTAAGAGTCAGTACAAGATTTTCTACCTTTTCTGTCATCTAGTTGTAGATCGCCCATCCCACACTCACAGATTTAAGCTAAAGGATGGGTTTCAGGGGAAAACATGTGGAGGATAAAGGGTCTCGTGAAACTATTTGTACAACATTTTCATGCCTCCTGGAATGGGTTAGATGCAGTTCCAAATGTGCTGTTTCCAATGTATGATATATGTTGATGTATTGAACCTAATTTATGTTTGGTTGTTCTGACAATGTTCAGTCCTTGATGGACATTCTACCTACAGTCATGCAATAGTCCATAGCCTGGCATGAAGTCTATAATAAGGCTCACTGCTGTGTTTCAAAAATTGTTTTGGGTAAAGATAACATATTGCTCTTTTGGTTTGCTCTGTTTTGTGTTATTCCTTATGGCTCTCCAGAAGTTTGATATAAAGTCCTTATTTTACCAAAAATACCTCTGTGTCTTGGAATCTGCAACTTATTTGAAGAAAAAGGCAGAGCTACTGGTATCAGTGCCTGAAAATTCTGCCTGACCATCTAGAATGGATGCGATGCTCAGCCTCTGGGTCATGCAGTGGAAGGGATGAAGCCATATTCTCAAGTGTGGTATGTGCTTTTTGTGAAAGCCAAAAAAGGCTGGCTGGATTTATCAACCACTTGCTTTCACCAGTATTCTCTGTGATGAATTGCAGAACTAGTGAAGAGGGAAAGCATGGCTTTTGTAGTACCTCTTTACAGAAAATACATGAGGTAAAGAATTAAGAGGGTAGAACTATTTACCAGCTCTTAGTAGCCAAAGGGGTTCTCACAGAGGAAAACAGAGGCTGTCAAACAAGCTTGCAGAGTGAAAGCCAAAAGTCATTCTTTCCAGCATTTGAAGTCACTCACAATCTTTCATCTTAGGAGTGGAATGTGTAGAAAATCAGACTCAAGCTTTTACAGTAGAGATTCAGAAACAAAAGTTTTCTGGCAAATTCTTCTATATTGAATTCTAGGCTGTGTTAGTTAGATTTACACTGCTGTGACTGAATACCTGACACACAATTTCAAAAAGAAAGCTTTTCTTTGAGGGGGAGGGTCACGGCTTCTGAGGCTACAGACCACAGTTGGCTTGGTTCAAGGCCGAAACGTCACGGTGGAAGTGCATGGTGGACAAAAGATACACAGCTCACGTCAGTCAGGAACTCCTGGCAATCCTCCTGATTCAGCCTCCCATGTTCAGGGATTACAGGTGTGAGACACCACACCCAGCCAGGAAATACGTCTCAATGGCTCTGGATTTTGGAGAGTGGAATATGAGGCTTGATGACAGTGACTGTTCATGTAGTCACTGTCTCAGTATATCCCTGCTGCTATAACAAAATCACACAGAACCAAGTAATTCATGAGTGATAGAAATTTATTTCACATACATCAGGACGCTAAAACCTCTGAGGTCTACCAGCGGATGCAGGGTCTGGTGAGCACTCTTTACTTCATAGAGGAGGATTTCTTGCAATATATTCACCCAATGAAAGGGGAAAACGGATTCTCTCAAGCCTCTTATGATGGCACCGGACTAACTTATTTTCTTTTACTGTAATAAAATATTTCAGACTGGGTATTATAAAATGAAAAGAAGATCATTTGGCTCACACTTATTTTGCCTCTGTTGAGAGTCTCTTAGCATTTGGCACCACAATGGCAAGAGCACACGCATAAGAGATCACACGATGGTTACAAGGTGTGAAAGGATTCAGGGTCCACGCTTGCTGTTTTTTATAACAACTCCCTCCTGAGAGAATAAACTCGGATCTTATAAGGATGACAGTGACCTGTGAGCAACTTGGAGTGTGAGGAACTTGCTCCCTATCCTGGAGTCAGAAAATCAATGTATAACTTTGACTCTCCCAAAATTCAACTACTAAGAGCCTATTGTTGTCCAGAGGCTTTTTAACAACTCCTAAACTGTCAAATTAAGTATCTTTTGTATTTTATATGTAATACATATGGTGAAAAATATTTAAGAAGCACGAGAGAGAATTTTGTCAACCTTTACAATTTACTGGATGTGTTAGATTTTTATGTCTGTGGATGAAATGCCTGAGAAAATGGACTCATAGGAGTCAAGTGTTATCCAGGCTCACAGAGTCAGAGTTTGTAGTATGTGATCATCCGACTCCATTGCTTTGGGCCTGGGGCAAAGCAGAAGGGCATGGAGGAAAGAAGCTGCTCACATCATGGTAACTGGGAAGCAGAAAGAGTGAAAATGAGCCAGAGAGGAAAGAGCCAGGGTCAAGATAAAGTCCCCAAGATCATGCCCCTGCAACACTGTCTGTTCAGCTACACCTTCCCTCCCACTGGCCCATTGAGCTATGAACTTATCCAGGGCTTAATCCATGGATGAGGTTAGTGCTCTCATGACTCAATCACTGCCCAAAGCCATTTGCTTTGTTGCACTTGTTTGTTAGATGCAAACATTAGAGAAATGAACTTAGTCAAAGACAACTGACATCACACAGTATGTTAAGTGGATACTTTCAAGCCTTGTGTTTATCTCTGTAGCAATGGGAAGAGATGATGCAATTATTGCCACAGTAAAAAAACAGTAATATATTTGCACTTGTGATTTAATACTGCCTTTAAGTTTACATATCATCCAAATGGTGTCATATATTTTGTCTGTTTTGTGTGTATGAGCTTTGATGAATTCAAACTTTTATAACTCATTTGTGTATATTTTATAATACCAATAAAATAAACTCTGTATATATTTTATACTTTCATGGCATACCTAACTTTTTCTTCTGCTATAAAATCTTTCTAAGTTACATAGTATATCTTGGAGGGTTTTTCTTTCTTAATGTTATGACAAATCTTAAGAAAAAGAAAACAATAAAATGTGCATGAATTGATCCAGCAGTTTAAACCCATCTCGTTCAAAGGTCAAGCATGCATGAATCCAGCTCTGAGGTGGAGCGTCCAGTTGCCTTATCACCTTGCAGTAGGCTCCACTCATAAATGTCCCCCCAATTCTAGACACCACCTCACTGATGACTGAGACCTTATTGGACCTTAACTTTTGGAAAAATACTCAAAGAATATCCAAACCATAGTAGGTATTTATTCTGTGAGGGTTTTCCTCTTATGATTTAAACACCTCCTGCTGTTCTCATCTTTAAATACTACCTTAATACTTAATCTCACAATATTTCATCTCAATACTTTTGAGGGTTAGGTTTCAACATAACTGTTGGGGAGGCCCAGACATTTAGACCAGGGAAGCTACAAATAACAAAACAAACCAACCAAACAAGAAACCTAATATCTTAACTATGTCTGCAGAAATTGACTTAGGTTGGGCACACACACATACACACACATGTGCCTTCTTTTGCCTATTTTTTCTGCACATTCCCAAGTTCATCTTCCTAAAAGTTTATAAACCCTTTCAGGTTCAGGGCACAATTGTGGGTAGCCTGACCCTTTTCATAAGTATGTTTTGAGTCAGTGATGTAGCAGTGACCCAAAAGAAAATCAATAAACTCCTGGAAGTTATCAAAATAAACATACTATTGACTCTAATTTCTACTCGTTATGCCTGAGGAGATGTTATGGATTATGAGCTACTTACAAGAGGGTAATGTTAAGATGATTCTTAAAAGAGGTGATTGTACCTAATACGATGTATAGTTTTGACTGGGCATGACACAGTGTTCAATAACACTGTAAATTTCCACTTTCATTGCAGAAATGTCAGATATTCAAATATAATACTGACTACATCATGTTCAAGCAAAATTTCACTGCTTAAAAAATAGTACTAGATTCTAGAGATAATTGACAGTTTAAAAAAGTCTATGTGAATGATCTTTCCTCATTCAACCAACATTGAATAACATATTTCCATTATAAATATATGGTCAGATCATCAACCTAAACTTTGGAATGACTGTGAATGCTTGTGTGTGCAGGAACTCTTACGACTGACTGAGTTGCAGGTTTGAGTGTCCGTATAAACGGAGCCATACCAAAAGGTATTAGATCAACCTGGTGTCCTCCCCAGACACTTCATGGTGCACTGAATGAGGGTGAGGGTGGGAAAGGTGGTCCAGGTTTCTTCATTTGATTTTACTACTGAGCCTATTGGCTATGGAAACCGTGTTACTCACCTTCAGATAGTTTCCATTCATGGATATAGTAATTGCTGCTTCCTAAGAACCTCCAAGAAAATGAGACAGAATTGTAACTTGTGGAAAAAAGCACACCTAGTGGTGATTGAAAACCACAGTCTTAGTTGGGCATGGTAGCTCATGCCTATAATCCCAGCACTTGGGAGGCAGGAGGATTACCTTGAATTTGAGGCCAGCCTGGGCTACATAGTGAGTTCAAGGCCAGCCTGAACTATATGGTGAGATCCTGTATCAAACAAACAAACAAACAAA